>JADDOH010010393.1:0-81267 GCA_016648135.1 Agrypnia vestita
ATTTTGAATGCACTTTTGAGTGTTAAAGAAGCATTTTATCAAAAGTACATTAATTATAAAAAACCTCCGCTTTGGCTTTAAAATTAGGAGGTACCTAACTACTTTACAAAAAAATTATCTAAATTTCGTGTATTATAGTCATATTATTCGAAATATGACTTCGTCATTAAAATTGTACTTCAATATTGATATACATAAAAAACCGATTTACAATGAAATAAAATAATTCATCACTTTAAAAAAAATAAACTATTGATTTTATCGAATAAATACTTAATAATGGGTTATTGTTCGATACCTACAAATATGCACAAGAACACGAAGACGGCTCTTGAATAAAATACATAATTTTCGATTATCTTTCTTTAGATCATCTCTACCATTTGAGACAAGCAACGTGTCTCTGAGTGGATGGATGGATCTAGATCTTCTCTACCGGGAACATTATGTTCTTACATAGGATGCTGCAATTATGGGCGCGCGGGGTCAGGGGTCATGCAAACACCACCCATTAGAATGAACGTGTAATCATTGTATTGTAACCGTCTACCTGGGATTATTTATTTAAAACATTATTTTACAAAAAATATTATTGTAAGGTCCAAGACAAGATACTACTTGTATTTATTTTTTTCTCATTCAGAGGTGATACACGATTTGGGTTGTATGTCTGTCTTAGTAGAAGAATCTGTATTGAAACAAGCGTAGTTTTAAAATTGATTGTACAATTAAGATAATTACGAGTGTTTAGTAAACAAAATAGCATGTAATTATCTCCTTAATTTAAATAGCTATGTATAAAAATAAAAGTTTATAAAAAATAGTGTAAAAAGTACAAATACCTACACTACATTAAATGTGTACAAAAAATAATCGATAAAAAACAAATACAGTAATAAAGACATTAATTTGTTTGGGTGAAAGCACCGATTTTCATATTTTTAATCGGGGATTTTATTTTTTTCTTACTAGCTGTAACACATCAAAAATGACGGAACATTAGTTTGCGTCTTTGTTAAGCCTTAGTATATATTAAGAATATCTTTTTGGCGGTCCACGGAGAGGCGACCGTAGCGACATGCTTAGAGCGGCCGGTTTGGGTTTGTCGGCCCGGGGTTCAAGCCCTATCTCCGGTCGTTTTATTTGTTTCATTTAGCCGTTAATTCGAATGAAATTACTGACGTTACACCAAGTTATGGACGGACGGACAGATGGACAGACAGTGAAATTATTATGTTTGATAAGGTATTTGATATTTTGGTTGCAATTTATTACCGGATTATATTCAGTTATACTTGCTTGGATGTTATTGATGAGTTTGGATCCAAAGTAGTTGAAACTCCTTTGTCCATATGTAGTGCGTATTTTTGTGATTTGTAAATTTTGTTCATTCGAGTGGCAATTGACATTTGAGTCGTTTTAATTGTTTTTTTTTGTGTGTTTGAATGTGTATTTTAGATGTAGCAAATAGATGAGCATATATCATCGAGAATGTTTCCTTCAGATGATTTGCTTGGAATATTAAACAATGTTCTTGACCCGAGACAATTATATCTTTAAACCATACTTGTAAAATTCCACAAGGACAAGGTAAATTTTAATCGTACACAACAAACACGGGTTACAAGGCTGGCAAATACAATTAATTTTGAGATACCTAAAAGGAAAACGTTTTTTGGGCAAAGACAATTTAATTTCACTGCCCCGCTTGTTTTTAACAAGTTACCTAATGAAACTAAAGAAACAACTCTACACAAACCTTTAAAACATCGTATTACTAAGTTTATAAAAATATCAGGTAGAAGGTATGCTGAAGAAGTGGGTGATCCGCCCTTGACTTCTGAATTGGCAAAAACTGCTTTTTATAACTTAAAATATACTCTAATATAATATTTATTTTTGTAAATAATTCATATCTTAATTTTGTACGTATATTTTCTTTTCTTTTTCATTTCTTTTAGATTTAGGTATTCCTATGATTTACTTTATTATTATTGATCTACTTTCTTTCTTACATTTATAATTTCTTTAATCGTCAATTGTTAATATTACATAAATATCATATGAGAATAACTGCAACAGAACAGGTTTTACCTAGTGTGGCAGTTATTAGTAACTTATATTAACAAATGTAAATAAACAATAAAATAAATAAACAAACAAACAAATAAATTTATATTTGTTTAATATCGAAAACATCGAATTTAGTGAATATTATATCGTCAGTTCTTGTTAGTATTAATGTTTGGAGGATAACTTTTAAAACAGTTTTCTGAGTTGCAATTACTGGATTAAGTGCTCTCATAGTTGCTTCTCCCCACGAAATTATGCCGTGCCCTATGATCATCTGGAAAAACCCGCTAAAGCTCTCAAACTTTCAGCATTTATGTATTTCCTATGACAGTGCAATATTCAATAGTTTTTAACATGATTTGTTTGATATATTAAGAGATATAATTATTTTTGTCTCCACAAATGTTGATTTTTCTATGTACCTAAAATGAGACATGTTATTTGTCTTGTACGTATGAGTAAATAATCATAAGGTGTGAAGATCTTACAGCTTAGACGTTATTTTATCAGTTGAATTGGCGTATATGTTGCAGTTTTTTATCGGAAATTTGATCTTAATATGTTTTTAATCCGAAATCAGTTGGTAATTTCACTGAACGACATGATATGCTGATGATACATTGGAACAGAAGCGCTATTCGGGATCAAAAGCTAAATACGGAATAATTGAAAACTAATTCAAAATGTGCAATTATACACGTACATATGTGTGTGTTGTGACTGAATGTAAATAACACAGTATTATGCAACAATAATAATCTCCATATAAAGAGATGAATCGTGCTCATTTTGTAATTGAATAATCTCGGGCTCGGAAAAGGAGTTTCGTCTCAATTAGATAGAAGATCACCGTACTTACATTATGAATACATAATATTAAGCGTATAAGCATTTTTGGTACAAGGACTGACCTGATTAACTTATTTTATTGTAATACACAAACATTCTAAAAGAGAATCATAAAAAAATTATAATAACGTAATGTTGGTTGGTTTAGACACATTTTTATTTTGTGAATATTTCTAATTGTTTGGTGAAAAAATGTGACTCTTGCATCATGGGTGCGTGACCTGAGCAAATGTAGATGCTCTAAAAAATCTGCTACATGAAATTTCGGGGTTTTTATGTACGTTTATCTCAATCTTTCCACCGTGTCTCAAATTGTATATTTTCATAAATTTTTAAATCATATAAAGCGCCCCTATATTTTGACATACGCATATTCTGTGATTGCTCTTATTACTTCGGCTTTTAAAAAATATCAACTATTTTTCATTCTAAAACATTAACACTCTAAAAAATATTTATTAAATTAACATCAAACCCACCCCTATTTTTTTTTTCATAAGAACAGACTTTGTACAATAGAATAGATACTATAATTCTCTTCTAGGTAATAGCCATTAATCACCTTATATTATATTGTGTCACATTAAAGCTATCTTGTTTGATTGTTTTTCTTTGTAAATATTATATATTTCTGACGTTTAATTTATATAACAGTTTGCTATCTAAAATTATATTTAAATATTGATAATAAGTTTTTAATAAGCTTCCTCATTTGCAGCAGATACCCACAAATATGTCGATTCGCAAATGCATCTATCTGTAGACATCAACATCACCAGAACTAAAAGTCGTGATTTCGCTCTCCTTTGTTTCTAGTTGCTTTTGTTTCTCTATATAGATTGCGCATGCGCGAAATTAACTGATCATGAAGATGCTCACATACCTAGGTAGGTACCTTCATACCCTACTTGCGTGCGTGTGCATCGATCTACTGCACTGGTAAACTGTTCCTATTTTCTACAAGAGTTTCTGGAATAATCCAAGAATATGGTCCCGTTGTTCATAAAATGGAAATAAGTATTTCACTTTATAATTTAATAATGTCCTTAGGTTTTCACGGCCGTTCAGAATCTTCTGTGTATAGTTTTCTGGGATATTCTGCCGTGTGTATGTGACCTCTCTGGCCAACGTTTCGGATCCCATTGCAAGGTCCATCATCAGGGCTGATGTGATGAGTGAGTGTTGAAGTGTAGGTTAAGTATTACCTTGCAATACCGTACCGAAGTCAGGGTGTCTCCAAATTTGTGTTATGTTAAATACTGGATTGCAGTACCGTGTCGAAAGCAAGGTGTGTGTCTTCATGTAGTGTTTTATATATCTACTAACGGATGTCACAAATTTGGAGACACCCTGACTTCGGTACGGTATTGCAAGGTAATACTTAACCTACACTTCAACACTCACTCATCACATCAGCCCTGATGATGGACCCTGCAATGGGATCCGAAACGTTGGCCAGAGAGGTCACATACACACGGCAGAATATCCCAGAAAACTATACACAGAAGATTATAATTTAATGTCCTGTTAATTTAATCTAACTACAATAATCGTAATCTAAATTAAACAAACCAAACCTAATAACCTAACCTAACCAAACCTAATAACCTAACCAAACCAAACCTAATAACCTAACCTAACCTAACCTAACCTAACTTCATATATTGCCTATGAAATGTCAAAATATGCAGTGCATTTTTCGAAACTTTAAAGTGTAATATCTTATTTAATACTTACTTTTTAAACGTAAATTATCTTTCATTTTGTTATTAGCACATTCAATAATATAGTGAAATAATCATTTTCGTTGCATATGCAATGGGACCATTATCTTAGATTTAGTCGAGTTTCTATCCGTACTTGTGATTGGATGAATATCGAATGAACTTAAATCAATCATCTATTTAATTAAGACATTGTACATACTTAAGACACATTACATCTCGTTAAATAGCTGAAATCAGTAAATGGAATTTTTTGTGTAGGTGTTCATATATTTAAGATAATCGTTTACTTTTTTACATTATTGTAAAAATAGTCATGCCACATCTCCATAAAGATATAAAGCACACAAAGTGGAGCAATTTCTTTACTTCAAAACATTGTTCTTTTGGTAATTTATTATTTAACTAAATAATTAAGTGACATTCGTTTTAGAAAAAGAATACATAGAACTTGTTTAGTATTTTATGAATTAAGAATTGAGTAATAATATATTTTACTTATACCTCTCCATACAAAAATGTCATTCAAAATTCAAGAGAAACTGTGTGAAAAGTGGTTACTTTCGCATGCATTGCTAGAAGGTGACCTTAATAAAATATATGTTTAAATCGTATGATATGAATAAACCACTATACTTTACAAATGAAGTAAATGTAATTATTACCTCAATGATAATATTCTCAAATGTAGTTTCAATCAATGTATATAATATCATTGTGATTTGGGCAGAACTTCCAAATGTATACCATACACATGATATAATCATATCATATTTAAAATACAAAATCCATTATATCGAATCTCAAACAATGTGTTATACTAGAAGAATATTCCTACGTGTTAGAATTATATCCAATTTTAAAATTCGAGCATTATTTGGCGTCTTTTCTGTATATTTAATTAGTCATACGACCTATCTTTACGCAATGTAACGTTCACCATTCCACCCATGACAGAATACCATGACTTTTAAATTTTTGGAAGTTGTATATATTTAAATTATACGACATGTTCCGTATATGTTTTGCAATACATATACGGAACAAGTCGTATTGTGTACACGGGAATTGTGTGAAGTGATTACTTAAGCCAGCCGTACGAGAGGTCGTAAGCCCTATGAACACTTAAAGGCTTCCATACCTACTTTCCCATAAAAATAAAATTTCGTCTTTGGAAACAAGAGAGGAAAAAAGAGGCTTTGGAGAGATTTGTAAGTTTAATTGCAGTCCGAGCAAGTCCGTCGTACTAGAAGACTGAGATGAAAGTGTTTGTGTTGATGCCCCATCTATTCAGGAAGAGAATGAAGAAGATGACGATGTATTATTGTGTTCCGCACTGGGCATGGATTATCTCCGTATCAGGACTGGCCGCAATTACAATGAGTCTCCCATCTCCCATCTCCCTGCGTGACACGACTGTGATGTCGGTTAGCAAAAACGGTTCCATCGGTCATTACGAGAAACGACTGTGCAGCTTTGTTCTGGTCACGTTCTAACTAAATAATCATCAAACAGCCAAGCATGTCTCTGCATGTTCAACTGCGCCGCGGAAAAGAAACATTGTCACTGATACAGCAATCAAATTAGTATTTTATGAATAAATCTTCACATACCTACACATTACGCCATGTATGAGGGGATGTGCGACAGTAGATTGCGTACTGTTATTTCCTTACCTGTGTATTTTCTCACCCACTCTTGGAGATTATTGGCTACTCCTGTTGGATTATGTAACATCTTACAAATTCTGCTTTACTCGATCGCTTCCTGTATTTCAAGTGTCAATGAGATTACTGTTGCATATTTTTCTTTCTATCCTCTCCTTAATTCCTGGTTCCAGATGAACTTCTTAGTTCACCAAAATATTTTACTATAGGTGCGTTCTTTTCCGCTTCAATAAGTCTATAAAAAATCTTAACACGTTCATTCTTTTGTAAATATATTTGACTCCACATTCCACGGTATTCACAACAATAACTACTTTAATATTTTTTTACAAACTTCAAGTGTTACTTGTTAAACCAGTGAAATGATTTTATTTCACTGGCTTACACAAGTACAAAGCATAAACGATTCCCGAACAGGATTGTGGAAAAACACTGAGCCCTGTTAAGTTCGCCATTGGCATTAAAATTTACACAGCTTTAAAAATATTATAACGACATCTTCATGTTAGATTCTTTCTACTAGATTAAATCGATTTGATAAAACGTCGTTATTCAAAATTGTGCATTTGAAGTTCGAAGGCGGGTGGGTTTAATAAAGTAAAGTTTGAAGTTGACAAACTTTCCAAAGAAAATAATGTTCGTAGAGAGTTACACATACTCAAAACCTGTTGCATAAAACCCTAATGGAAAATTACCATCACATTAATCTATTAGATTCATAAACCTTAAAAAATAAATATTGTACAAGTGCTTCCAAAAATCACTTAAAAAAAAGTGAATAAAGAAAAAAAGTGATAATGGCGAATTAGACAATACCAAAACACATTTAAAATATGTTTAACAATAATTCAACTGACTATCGGACTCTTAAAGTATATATTCGCAAAGAGACAATTTTATTTATTTAAATCAAATATAAAATATGTAAATAAATATGTTAAACGCCAATAACAACTAAGTGCCTTGAAAAGAAAAACAAGTTTTCTTTCATGATTTTACTTATTTTCTTTTACTAAAACTGCAAAAAAATTGATGTTCTGAATGGTATAAGATTAAGAATAGATTTTTAAAAGGAAGATGTTATTTATATTGTAAAGTTGATTGTTCATTTTTGCACGCAACATAGATCAAACTTTTTTGTGCCAAAATAAAAAACTAACTCGCTCCTTTATAAACAAATAAATTAGTTCAAAAAAAGGTTTCAAAGTAGCGTTCTAGATTATGTAACTTGTCTTGGTTTTTTTTTTACTTTTTAGATTTCTTTAAAAAGACAAATTTTTTTACATTATCTTTTCAAAGATTTCTCGAAGTAATCTAAAAAATGTGTTTTCATTAAAATGATATTGAGATGAATAAATATCGTTGTATAATGTGTATAAAAAACAAATTATCTGTCGACATCTATTGCAATAGTAAATATTACAATTATTCAAAATATTTTACATAATAGTAGGGATATAAAATAAATCAAATTCTTTTTTCTAACCACATTATATTGTATATTAAATGATTCTACACAGTAATATTCAAATTTGATATTTTTTGGATTAATTTACAAAAAAATAATGAACTTATTTCCCTGATAAAATTGTGTCTAAGTAAAATATAAATAATTATGTTATATTGCATTGTATCTACATATACAGTAGTTACTGTCAATAACAAAAATAAAGGGATGTCTATGAAAAGTATGACGTTTCCCAAAAGAATCTTTGTTATTGCTGATTCATATTTTATTGCATGTGCATTTAAAATGCATTTATTTTGAGATATTGCATAAATGTCTATCGCACGATTTAATTCTGTCCTTGTATTCATGCGCCGCCGTAGAGACTGTCACATTTGCGATGTGGAAGAAATACAAGATATGAACGTATCTGTACTGGTTTCGATTTGTCTGCTTATTCCAGAGCAAGTTTCAATTATTTTATCTACTAAACTCTACATATAATAACCGACACCATTTTAGTATGTATACGAGCAAACAGTATGGGCTTAGTTTATTAATTCCTGTTTATTCACAAACGTTGGCGCGAAAATATTTACGAGTTTAATTGAGAATTATTTGTTAATTTGTCCATAAGTATTCAAAGAAATCATATCAATATTTTTTTGCCGATTACAATGGTACCCTTATGTGGAAATTTATTTTTTTCTTTTGATAAATGATTCGAATTGTTTTTATTTAATCATTTGTTAAATGTATTTAATCATCTGTTAATTGATAAGAATTGGAAACAACACTGTTTTATTCCACTATATATTTTATTTACTGTTGTAACGTTTTCGATAGTCTCACTATCAATTTGCAATTTCAATTAAAATTAAATTTAAACAATTGCAGACAGTTGGACAAGGGAATTGAGTGCTGATAATGGGTGTGGGAGGTAGGAATAAAACGGGTTGCTTTTGAATGTTTCTTATGCTTTTTATTATTTATCTTATTATTTTAAACTTCTAATTTCTCTAATATTTCCAACCTTCGTTCTTTATTGCAACTATGTAAGAGAATTAAATTTTTATTTTCAAAAGAATGATCCTTCATTTTGACATGTTTTGCCATTTCTGAAGTTATATTGATGTTTTTTATAGCTCTCTTCTATTCTTCTAATATCTCCTTTCTTTTTCATCCGCTTTGGCCAAGTTAATTTATTCATAATCTTTGCAATTCAATTTTTATACATCGCTTTTTTCTTCTTCGTGGATTTTTGATATGTTATTCAAAACATTTTTTTATAGAATGCGTTTTTTCAAAAAGCTCAAATTTTGCAAATTTTTAGGTATGCCATAGCTTTGTTGTTAGTTTTCCTGAATATATTATTTTCTTCCGTTGTTTATTTTTGTCGTCTTTTAATGTTTTGTGATATAGATATGTTTATATTGATATTTGTATTTATTTCTTTTTAATAATGTATTTTTCTCTGTGGACAAAATGTTCAGAATTGTTTTTAATTCTTTGGTGTAATTTGTGTAATTGGTGTAATTTTTAACGTTAATGAATTCACAGAAGTCTATGAACCATTAAGATAAATGCGTCCATTTTGAGTGAGATGGTATGAGGTCATATGCTTGCTTGTTTAAAGTTTATATCAGAACAAACATAAGATACCTGGCAGGTACCTGATCTCAAAAGGAAAAATTAATTTATCTTGTCCTGTTATCTTTTAAATTGTTGAACTCACCTAACAGCTAGAAACTAAACAACGATTGGATAACCCGGCCCCGGTCTTATCCAGATGGCAGTCATATTTCCTGTTTTCCTGGCGTACAATTCAACGTTCTCCCGAGAGTGTTAAATAGTTCGATATTTTACTTTATCTCTGCAGAGACACATGAGTTGGCTTTCCAGCTTCGTAGGTTACAATGGGTTACATAAATACTGTTTGTCGGGTGGCATTCATTGTTTGTACACTTGTGATACAAATATGAAAAACAAATTATTTTCGATGTTTCCGATAACAAACATAATAGTTTGTCTCTTTTTGTAGAGGTACAGAGATAAAATTTATGTAACCTTATAATTTTATGTGTAATATTTTAAAAAATTAGAAAAAAACAATGCAATTCAATTTCAACCCAAATAACCTAAATATCTCGTCATATTCCTGTCACAATAATTAAAATATTATTGAGATTTTAATATTTCATAAAATTATGTCAGATAAATATTTAATTTCGTTTTTTTTCAACTATATGCTTAAATAAAACTCGCGTTTCTTGTTCTCACTGCACGCGCCTGTGATGTATAAAATATAATTTAAATATATTTTAGCATTTAACATTTTTATTTTATTTATATAAGAGACACACAGAGACATTGATAATACAAACACTAAATACAAGCAAGATGAATGCTCCAATTAAGAAAATATGCGGCATGCGCTTACAATATAATAAAAATAAAATCACATAGAAAAATAAAACTATTAAAAAAATACACAAACAAAACAGAAAATAAAGAGGCGTTGTTAGTTACGAAATATTATTAAAGAAAACAATATTAAACGGCAGGTGCACACAAAAACAAGTTGCGGTCAATATGCAATAGCCGAATGTTTCGGAATACACTAGAAGCGACTAACGGAAGGTGTGTATGTTGGTGCGGACACTTTTCTTAAAGTTATTTGAAGAAGGGTTAAATATACCCATCCCACGTCTAGACAACATATTAAGTTACACAACCTAGAAATCTTAGTGATCTAGTGATAGGGATGTTTTGAGTGGTGTTGGCGATGTGGCTGAAAGTGTTCTGGGGACGAGGATTTGGCGCGGAGAAGTTGTTGCTTCTAATTGCTAATGTATCCACAGTTTCGTTAACTAAGCTATGTGGCACATACAGATTCTCTCTTATCACTTAATTTCCCACTTTAAATGCAGTAAGTCGTTCTGCGTAATCTTTAAAAATTCTACCTAGCTCCCCACAGTAGGAAAATATTCACATGAATCGTTTTGAACCCGTTCTAATGTATTGTCAGGAGAGTATAAAACAATGGAAACTGCGCATTATCAAAGTCTCTCGAACGGTTGACACGGATCTAACATCAACAAGACTTTTCTCGAAATCACTAGAAATATGAAGAAACGAGTAGAAAATTCGCGAAACTAATATTTATGTATAAAAGCGACGACAAACGCGACCGACAGTTACTAATTTCTGATCAAGAGGGCTAACGCCACCGAAAGGCGAACCTTGCGAGTTGGCCAGAGATGAAAAACAAGCTACAGACATACGGCGCGTGTGAGTACTTAAGTGCGAAATTGCGATAGACAAAAAGTGGAAACCCGTGTGAAATATTCAAGTGACAATTGGTGTGAATTAAGGAACGGTGCTCCGTTATATTTGTGTCCTTACTTTGTGTAGTGGTTTTAATTATTTTTGTTGTTTCATCTGCCTCCCACAGCCACATTCCTAACAGTTTCTATATGCATTGCATGAAGAGGTCATCATATGAGAGAATCGTACTCCAATAAACTACGCGAAGGAGAAAATTTTTAGGGTATTAAATTTTTTTTAATTTTTGAGAAGATTTTTTTTGTAAAGAAAACCTACTACTGCTTTTGCACCATTCGCGAAGAAAAGTATGTTGGTATAATTTGGAGCTAACAATTAATCATTTTATAATCAATTCGTATATTCTTCATAGTTGATAGACACATGACTGAGCATAGTCCTTTCCTCTGCTTCCACAGGACGAACTGCTTTCTTTCACTCTACGCAATTCTTCAGTTTTATTTAGAGCGCCGATCAACATAGATTATAGTAATCGGGTCATGAGATTGATGGAAAACATTCGATGGTTTAAACGAAATATTGCTGTAAACCAAGTAGTCATAATTGGCTCGTAGTCCATCTTATTAGAGCTCTCGCTTTCCATCATTGTACATACCCAATTCTTCACAAACCGAAAGAGCGAAAGAGTATGAAGAAAAATAGTTAATTTTACTGTAACGTTATCTATAGTAAATGTAATGTAAATTTTCTTTTTTTTTTAATTAATTTTAATATATTATTTCAAAAACCAACATGCTTTGTATAAACTACGTGAATTAATTTAAAGTTGACAAGTTTTGATATCACTGAAAATGAATCTTCATCGATACCACAAAAATATGTGACATGTACTAAGTTTGTTAGCTTTAGTAATTAATTAATTACATTCAAACACAAAATTTATACTATACACATTCAAAATAAGTAATTTTTTGTAGTCTATTAAATAATTTTATAATGCATCTTATCTACCATATTTGTTGGTTTAATAAATTACATCACATTTAATAAACTACACAGCATTGTATTAATGCAAAATGTTAAAAAAATTATAAAGGATAAGCATTTACGAAGCTATTGAATAAATATTAAAATATACCTGTGTCATGGAGCCACTGGACCCAAGGTGGGCGATGTGAGGTACCTACCACCCCGCAATACAAGTACGTTGTTAGAAACGGAGTTCTCCTACACTTTTCATGATATTTATTAGACTAGTTATTTATTAGACCAGGCGGTTTCATCACCAACACCCACAAGCGAGATTCCAAACAAATTAACACTTCAAATATTTTATTGTTACACCGCCGCTCTCTTCGTGTCTCGCGAGACGTGTAAATACACTCGTATAGGTCTTTCTATTTAAGAAAGACAATCGAATTAGTATGTGTAAGCCGCCGTACGTACGACGCACATTATTTCGTTGTGTTGGTGTTTACGGGTATAAACACCGACACAACGAAATAAAACGTGCCTCGTACGCACGTCTTACATGTACTAATTCGATTGTCTTTTTTGAATGAAAAGATGTATACCTTAATCGTGCTTGTACATGGGTGACAAGATTTGTCTTTCAAGGGATCATACCTAGTTAGAGTTTTGAAAATTTTTTTTGAGAAGATCCTCTGAAAATTCAATTGTCTTTTTTTTTAACATAAGAGAAACTATTTCATGGCATCCTTTAAAATTATTATTTTTTAAAGATTTTTTAAATAAAAAACGAGATATTTTCACATTAAGCCTTGACCTTTTTTATCAAATCAATATTTTTCGAAATTCTTCATCCAAGGACTCATGTAGGTATACGATATGTTATAATAATCTTTTGTTTCATTCCAAATCACCGCGAAGCCCGTTTTTCAAAGGCATTTAATAATGGTTTTTTTTTATAAAAATTTTTGTATAGATTCTTGAAATATATCTCTATTAAATTGAGAAAAAAAAATTCTGTGATTGAAAAATGAAAAATGAAAAACAACAATGATTGTTTTCAAACGATTACCGGTTTCGATACCATACTGCGTTTCGATACCATAATGTGCGAAAAAAAAGTGTGATTGTAAAATGAAAAATGAAAAAACCTATGATTGTTTTTAAACGATTACCGGTTTCGATACCATACTGCGCAAAAAAAAATTGTGTGATTGAAAAATGAAAAATGAAAAACACAATAATTGTTTTCAAACGATTACCGGTTACGATACCATACTGCGTTCTTCCTGACGAAGATACAGTACAGTATCGAAACTGGTAGACTTTTAAAAACAATCACTGTAGTTTATACAAAGTTTGTTAGTTTTCTCAAATTAATAATTATGTGCAACGACAAAGTCAACGCTATAAACATCAAAAATACATATATTGTTAAATGTACTAAATATGATTAGTAAATAATTTATGCTTTTAACCCCTGACCAGGCCCGACCCCTTAGGTCACGTATAGTACAGTGCAGAGTTGGGAGCGGAGCGAGATATTATTGGTTGTTTATTGCATTTTGTACACAAAGTAAAATTACTAACTGATACTCACAGGGACGAAGCTACTGCCTGGGCAGTCACCTGGGCGTAGCCCCAGTTACAGAGGGTCTGAACCCCTTGACACCGAGGTTATAAAATAAGCCTCAAAATATATTCTAGCTAGAACAAATTATTTTTTTAAACGTTTTAAAACCTGGCTGTAGCGAAAAGAGTTCGGATATTAAACTATTAGTTTAATGTTTTAAACTATTATATTTTGACAGAACGCACAAATTGATCATTAGTACGTGAAACTAAACAAACAATTCAATTTTATTTTGAGGAAACGATTTAATAAATACCTATAAATAAAATTATGGCAATATCAAATTGTAATTACAACACAAATAATAGTATGTTGACATTTCTATTCGAGTATTATTCATCGAAAAATATTTAGTTAAAGGAGTGTCCATTATTATTACATTTGGAGACAAACAGACAAGCGAAGTTAAATAAATGCATGTAAAAATATGATTTGTTACATAAAACAATGTTGATATTCATTTGAGGAGCTCATTGGTATAGTGGTCATGATGCTCGCCTAGTGATCTGGTGGTCGGTGGTTCGAGCCCCATTCCAGGACACCAGCAAGTTAGTCTTATTTTCACAATTCAAGCGTTAAGTTTCTTTTGAAACTAATAAGAATATTGTTGCGACACGTGTTACGTATTCACATCTCTATTTTTTATATATATTTTTAAAAAAATATTTTATCCAGTCGTTGATTTTAGGGACCATGACATATTAAAAAATGTTTTTTTTTTTTGTTTTGTATTTTCTTTAGATACAAATAATAAATTTGTAAGTTTTATAAAAGCAGAGCACGTATAAAATTTGTGCGGACTGAATGAAAAAAATACATATCCTTAACACCAGATTTATGGCCTTTTTTGCATACCTATTTTAACTAAAGTTTACAGGTAGATAAATACTAATATAATTTATTTAATGAAACTACTTAATTTTATTTAGAAAATATATATTTTTATTAATATAGTTTTATTTTTTCTTACAGTTTTTACGCACATTTATCATTTTTTTTACATTTTCTGCTTATTACACTTTAGGCGATCTCTTATTTCTAAAACGACACAAACTAAATTATTCACTTAATTATCAAATTATCAAATCAACATTGTTTTAGAACAGAAAAAAATTTAAAAAAGAAGAATGGGCTTTATATAACTGTATTTATCTTTATAAAACTATACTGTGATTTTTTTTAACCCATTTTAATATTTGATAACTTCTTAATTTCAATAAATTAAAAGATTGTTAATATCTGTGGCAGGAAGAGACGGTATTGGAGAAAATACGTGGATAAGATAGTAATACAAAAATTCCCCATGTGGTCGTCCACAGCATGGGACATCATATCGAGTGAAAGGATACCGCCAAACTGGTGAAACAAGAAGAAGATGATAATATTATTTGAAAAACGATTACAAAAAAACAGAAACTTATTCAAAATTTCTGATTTCAAGCTTCTTATTTTTTAATTTAATATTTATTTTTTAAGCTTTTACAGGCCAGATGCCCAATAATAATAATAATGAAAATCAAAATATACCAAGATTTAAAATTCAATCTAGTTTTTTTGGTAAAATCTGAATTATGATATTGGCACCTCAATTTTTTATTTATTTATTATTAATTAACGCCCTATAGGGCTTTTACAATAGATAGGCATAATAAACATAATAGGTATATAGTTTAGAGAAGAGAAAAAAAAACATAATACATGTAAACATAGTAATGACAAAGTGAGAAGAAAATACTTAGAATACAGATACAAACAAATAATGATAAATATAATATATAGTAAAAGCAAGAAGCATAAGAAAAACATAATAATATAGAAATTTAAAAGTAATAATGTAAAGAGCGAAAATATAGCACAAGTTTTGAAAGTCATAATAATTGATCTTATATAATTACTTAAATAGATACTAGGCGTACGCACGTGAAAAATCACGGTAATTTGATGACCGACCGTTGAGTGTTGTCTGAGCCGTTGAGTGTTGCGCGTTGATTGCGTGTAACACTCTGATTATCTAAAGTTGTAACCAACTTCATTCCATCAAGTTACGAACAGACAGACAACGAAATTATTATATTTAAGTAGATCAATTAAATTAAGTTTAATTATTTAAATAATACCAATACAACTAAACACGAAATTCGCAGGTGGAAGAACCACGTATCAGCTTCACGAATGGTATTTTATAAATATCGGCCATTACATGGACCATTGGGCCGATTACTGTCGTACGGAATCATTGCAAATGGCGGCTATCCGAGACCGTTCCACTTTCCGACAAGACGTATGGACCCATAAAGCAAATTGGTAACAATGCCGGCCGTGTTATTACGGGCAGTATTAGATTGTCACGAGCCGGGTACACATTCCTCGCAACATGGCCGGGGTACGTGCGCCGTACATATCGGTAATGATAATTACCGGCCGGGAACACAATGTAATCATTGTGATTTCAGCTCGCCGGCCATTTGATTGGGGTGTTATTAAATTACGATGGCCGAGCTCTGCCCCGAAAACGAATGTGAACAGAGAACGGAGCGGTTCTCCATACTGCTTCGGAGTGGTACTCGGGAGGCCAATTTACGAATCCCTCGCAAATCTATCAAGGTCCCGCACACTATCAATATTGCGGATCAATGATATTGAATGCGATTTATTGATCAGTAATAATATTTACGGGGCTGAAGCCGGCTCAGACGGCTCGGTATTATTATTTAACCCGTCAAAAATGACAGTACTTTTAGAATATTTTGAGTTTGTCCTAGTGTAATGCAAGTATTCGGATGAATTTCATTACACACAATAAAGTATATTGCTCCCAAAATTCCGTAATCAATGTAGATTTTCTCATTAGCGACATCTGTGGGGATTTAGGGGAATGAAAATGGCTTTGTACAGGCCGCATGGAAAAGGCGCTTACAACTCATATATGAAAGCTTTTCACGCAATTTGAACATATATACAACTTCCAAAAAATGAATAAGCATGGTATATTCTATCATGGGTGGAAATGGCGAATGTTACAATTGTGTAAAGTGATCACTTAAGCCAACCATAAAAAGACAGGTCATAAGTCCTGTTACACCCAAATGACTTCTATACCTACTTTCCCATAATTAATACAGTTTCGTCTCTGTGAGATATCTATAATATACACTAACGGTACTTTTACATGCCGTCGTTCTGGGCATCGTGCCGGGGCGACCACACCCTGGACCCCACGTCCACCAGCTGGTCAGGGAGAACAACTGAGAGAATGCGTGGATTCGTCTTTCCTATGCGAGTCGGATCTTACAGGTTAGACTCAGGGCAGGGACATTTATGCAAACAATTGCAACACCAAATAGAGAAAACGTTTTTTTTCTTTTTTTTAAACTATCCATTATATAATTGTACACTTTACCTATTTGTTTGTAAATGTCCTGTAGTGCGTTAATAAATAAATAAAATAAAAATATAACTACATAAATAATTATTTACCTCAATGCATTTCAACAGAAACTGTCTTTCCTGTTCTTATTATCCATTTCAAACCATTTCAGAAACATTATATTCAGGATATTACACAGAATGTCAATATTTGCCCTCACACGACTCAACAGTGACAACTGTTATTATTATTGCTGTCATTTTTTAAAAATAGATATGTGACACAGAATACATTTCACATCAATATTTTTACTATTTTCAAACTTAGCTAAATGCTTGCGCTATTAAAATAGGACTAACTTGCTAGTCTGGAGTAAGATCCGAACCCGCGATCTTTTGATCACGAGGCGAGAGTCCTAACCACTAGACCAACAAGCTAGTCTTTGATTAAATTTTATTGAACGGCTTTCAATATTATTAATTGATATGGCGGTTACTTTGTGGTGCGACATGATTATTTTAATTTAAACTAAATTAAACTTTGTACAGCACATACGTTGATTAAAATTTAGCACGACTATAGTTTCGAGAGGAGCAGTCCCTCTCGTGATCAGGTGTAATTTATAACTGTGTGTGTGCATTACAAGGCTCTCAATATATTGAACTCCCTTTTACCAATAATTTTCATCCTCACACGGTCAATATTATTGATTAATACTATTGCACGCCTTTTATTGATCAATAGTATTGGTAGAGTATTTAAGCTACCATCTTATGAAAATTTATTAATAATTAATTATTAATCTCGATTCCAACTATCGGGTGCCTATTCAAAAATTAACAATCTCTCGAAAATAATTCAGACATTAAACGTTTATATTGAGGACAGATGTAAAATTTATTTAGATTGGATCAGCCACGCCCCTGTACGTGTCATCATGAACTGGATCGCTTAGACAACTTCAGGACCCCGTGGATTGTAAACTTTATATCCAATCTGAGCAAAACGAACATTAAACGAATGTTCTTGTGACGAGTTGTTACATTAAACGAGTGTTAAACGAATGTGATATAAATAAAAAAATCAATTGTCGAAATGTTGAAGTATCAGGCCATTAATAATAAGTACAAAATGATAATAATGGGTTCAAATAATCATTATTTATTAACATCAACCCTACGATCATGTTCCCGAACATTGTAAAGTCGATTTTTCGTAAAATTTTATTTCATTTAAAACTATGATTCGCCAGTGAACCAATGATTGAAAAGAAATAATGTTTTTTTTCAGATTTTTTAAGTTCAATTGATTAACAGGTATCGATAACCGCAAGTGATTTGACAATAACTGTTCATTTTAAGTACCAAAGAAGGTTTTAATGGTCGAAACTCGACTCGAAATATATCATGGTTTATTTTACGGAGATTTGTCCGAAGTCTTTACAATTTTATATGGAAGATGGTGCCTTATTTTTTTTTAAATAAAACATGATAGATAATTCCCAATTTAATTATGAAAAGGAAAATTGCCTAAGGCAAAATAGATTTTTTTAGTTTTTTCTAATTGTTTAGTAACAGAAACAATACCTGTAGTTGTTGGGGTAAAAAAAACACGGCGCATCTCATCATACAATCCAAGTAAATAATTTTCTTTTTCGAAAATATTTCATAAATTCAGTTACCTACACAATTAAATAAAAAAAATTATCTGAGACCTGAAACGGAGAATGGACGAAGAATAAATGATCAACATAGTAGTTGTTTTTGGAAATAAAACTATATATCTATAAATATCATAAGTTCTATATTAATTCTACCTTGGTTCAAAGCTTATCAGGAGTAACTAAGTATTTTAAGATATACTTAAAAATAATAAAATATAAAAAACTTTATGTTGAGAGTATACTAATATTATATAATAGTTATCCATTAAAAAATATAAATAAATAAAAGAATAACTTAAGATACCCAATAACTGTTACATTATTGAGCTACTTAAAATAAAATATACATCGCACTTAGGATTTTTGCATAATTTTTTTAAATTTGCGTCTAATTTGTTAAGTTTTTAAATGATTTTAAATAAATTCGCGATCTGTTTAAAATCTTTCCGCTCGTTTCGAGAATTCAGTCTCTCCATATTAAGTGAATAAGCAATATAAAACAATCATGCCTTGATTGTACCTACATACCTTAAATTTGTATTATACTTTAATGTATATAATTTGAGATCGACGTATTCGGATTAATATTAAAATAATATGCAACGCAAATATTTATTTTATCTGGATCAATTTATTAAAGAGTTTATGTGAAAATTATCTTGTCTAATTTGCGTGAGAAATATTGAACGCTTAAAATAAAATATGCTTAATTTATAAAGACTTTTATGATCAATATTTCCTAAGAAAGCAAGATCTAAAACATATATTTATACATCTCAACACAGAATATATTAATTTAGCGCATCTTTCAGTAAAATTTATCCCGAAACTCCGCAAAAAAATTTGAAATGTTTTTTATGCTCTAACTTTTACATTGTGTCTAATGTTTTAAACCCAGTAATTCAATGATGAATTCCACATGCATTCAAACATTTTTTGAGATTAAAAATATTTGAAAGCGCCAAGTATTCATTTCAGCTCCTGTTCTAATCCAAGCTAGTTCTCTGCCATCTTAGCTACCCCACTGTTGTATCGAATGTTCATATATTTATATTCTGTAATGATTTTTATTTTTTTATTCTCTATTGACCGTTGCCTGTTGAACGTCATAAGAAACAAGTATTAACATTAGAAGATATTTGTTAACTACTGTTTAGTAGGCAGTGTAGTTATTAGCATCCCCGCCTACCACGAGATAGATTGAAATTCGGTTCTCCGCCAGAGACATTTAAAGAATATCATTTACTCGTATTTTCAAATATTTTTTCGAACGAGAAAAATATATTCTATGCTGGGTTGCTGTGATAATTGTTTCTGAAACGTGTAGCGCTTCTATCGGTGTGATGAGGAGATGCTGAGATGAAAGGTTTCAACAGGCTAGGAGGCCCAATTATGTCATTTATTTATTGTAACCTCATCCAAAATAATGTGAGAAGCTAGTGACATGCTTACCGAGTTACAAGATCCACCTTTTACAAGAAATATTTGCGAATTGCTAAAAATATATTAAACCGTGAAATAATAATGGATTTGCATTGAAAATTTTGTTATAGATGAATTTCATTAAATAACTTCCTTTAACGATAAACTTTTTATATATTTGTCAATATTAATCAATTGTTTTTGATATATACACCGATACAAGATGCAACACCTACTTTTGAGGTGTAAGGGCGGTATTATAGCGATAGAAGAAGAGTGCCGTAAAACGTACAAAGCTCTCATATGCCACGGGGGTTGACCAAGAGGACAAGCAAGACGTCGAGGAGCAGATAACATAAAGACAGCCCCGCAAGAGATGGGGGAGTGCCCTGCAGACCAGATCACAAAGTTTTGTCAAGATATGAGTAGTGCTCAGTAATGATTTTCGTCTTGGACTTTCGAGTCTCACGAGAAAGACTAATAAATATATATAAAAGCTTGTTATAAACAAATGAAGAAACTGTGGCAAGAAAATTACATGAAGAGGTCTCCTATATATTGTACATTGGACCGACCAAGAGAAAGAAACGAAGAAAGGAAAACAGGAGAAAAAATACTGAGATATATGGGGCAATCCACCTTGTTGGGGGACCGTGAGGCCTGGAAAGCTGTCATCAGGGAAACTTCTTAAGAAGATCGCCACCCTTGAAGAATGCGTCCAAAATCTCTGAGAAGAACAATAATAATATTGATTCATAAACATCTGCCAAACTGGGAGGATATTTATTTTTGTGGGTGTGCTTCTCGTTTCTCGCCCACGACTTATGGAGCGGCAAACTGGGAGGTAAATTATTTTCGCTAGGTATGCTTCCAGGTTCTCGCCTCACTTATGATGGAGACAATCTGGAAGGTTATTTATGACTGAATGTAGCACCCGCAGTTAAACAAACAATATCTTCTTCACCGACTAGCCAGAGTTTTGCATGAGACGCAGGGTTAGATTATCGCGGAATTCATCAGAATACAACGCATTGTGACTCAATAGCTCCATTATTTACATACTAATTTAGGTTAATGAGATTACTAGGCTGGATCTTGGATTTACACGGGGAACTGAAAACAGGTTTAATTAGTTATACAATTTATTAAAATGATACTTCTTTTAACAAGATTCACATTGATATAAGTCATCAACTAACATTCAGATTGTCAAACGCTCTGTTATTCTTTCTCATGAAATTTATTTGCCGGTTTGTTGACATCGGCGCTTCTTAACCAGTCTGATAAAAAAAAATTCAAATTGACACTTGTCAATTGACAGAATCTACCCAAGGCTATCAAACATTTATGAACTACAATA
Organism: Agrypnia vestita; assembly: GCA_016648135.1. Classification (NCBI taxonomy): domain Eukaryota; kingdom Metazoa; phylum Arthropoda; class Insecta; order Trichoptera; family Phryganeidae; genus Agrypnia; species Agrypnia vestita. The sequence goes on from JADDOH010010393.1 coordinate 21,460, forward strand.
CACGGTTTGCGTTGTCAATAGTAATATCATGACATGTCACAATAATTTGCATATTTACAACTATATTATCTGCATTTAATAGCATAATAAATGTAATTAAAAAAATAAAGTTTAGCCTGACCAAAATTCATATATGTACATATACTGCCAGGGTTTTCGAGAATACCCGCGTACTGAGAACTCTTTACAACTCCTTGATGCGGAGTAGACTCGAGAGTGGCTCGATGATCTGGGGGCCACATGAGAGCAAGTACTCTCTTATGGTGGAGAAAGTCCAAAAGAAGTTTCTGAGATATCTCTACATGAGAGAGTACGGGCATTATCCTTGGCTTTACCCAACCGAGTTTCTCCAGGGTATGCTTGGCTACAATAGTTTAGAGACTAGAAGGAATGTGTATTTGATTACACACTTTTATCGATTGTTGCGCGGTATGATCGACAATACTGAAATTATGCAGAGCATTGGTTTGTATGTTCCTGATAATTACCTTAGACATCGTCAGCATAGATTGTTTCACATTCCAATATACAGGACCAACCTGCCGATGGTTATGCCTGTTGGAAAAGCTACAGCTATGCTGAACAAGATCGCTTTGGATATTGATATATTCCATGTGTCTGAGGGGGTTTTCCGAAGCAGGATTCTCCTACACCTTTGACCAGATTATACAGGTCACTTCTAATTGTTTAATAATTGTTTAATAATAAATTAGTATTTTAATACACAATATGTATATGTGTGTGTATGTATGTATGTATATGTATATGTGTATGTATGTATACATATGTGTTTATGTATATGTGTATATGGATGTGTATGTATATGTGTATATGTATATTTTTAGATGTAAGTTAATAATATGTATGCATTGAACAGAATGTTTGTAATGTACATATTATGTAATAAATAAAAAATTGAAATTGAAATTGAAATTGAAATATTTCATACGATGATTAAACTTGGAATAAACAAATACACCACGAGCAACTACTAACCGATATAGTAGAGATAATTATCCTCCATTCACGATAATAAGCAGATGGGTTTACATGCACACGCTGGGTCACGTCTGCCTGTTCTCATCCCATACTTATTACGATAATGTGTATCTTGCCATCGCGCCATACCAAAACACACATATACTTAAAATCTTCAACAAGGCGGATTATTGAAGCAGAAAAATTATGACATGTTGCACCGAGTGGGGCCTGAGATCTTCAATTGGGCTAGGGTGAGAGCACCGCGCCTGGTCTCCGACATATCCTCGTTTTACTTCTTAAAGCGCGTTGAGGGTGAACTTTTAGTTTTCACACCGTTAAATTAATTAATACAAATCTGTTTTTAACTGTACTACCGCCATCTGGCGAAATCCTCCCGATGGTTTTTAATCTCGCTTTTTGCGAGGCTCGACAGACCGTTACTGATATAGACCAAGAATCTGTAAACTGCGGATATCTCTTTTGTTGTCAATTCTTGCGGCTAATTTTCTCCGCGCTTCTTCACGTTCAAATTATATTTTGGTGGTTGTACTTTGCTGTGAAAAGTGATGCGTTTATTTTATGCACGCGCATCCATTTTTAAAAATGTATTATCATTAGTAGAGTGGGAAAAAAGACTTGAAGACTGATTCGGTTATATTTGGGAAAGCCTGTATCCTGATGTAAAGAGATATAGACTAATATGGATTTAAATGACTGTGAATACCTCTGTCATGTGCTGAATCCCATATCCATTGCAAGGATTAAGAAAATGACAACCTAGATGTATCGCGACCTCAATTGGAATCGAACCCGAAACCCCCGATTTGAGAAGCCAATGTCATGCCCACTGGATTATGAAGGCTGCTTTGATGAATCACGCCTAACCAAAATGATTGTGAAAGGGCTGTTGTAGTTATGTATCAAAAATAATATAATTTTTTCTTTAATGACAGATAATATGGTTATAAAGCTTTTTAAAGGTAAAAATAAATGTGCCCAGTAATATGCTATTTCTGACATTTATTGCAGATTCTTCTCTCTCTTAATACCAACCATTATATTTATTTTTATACTTAATTCAAATGATCAGATTCAAAATATGAATATTTTGTAACAATGACATTTAAATATAACATGACTATGTTGAGAACTGTTCTTCTTCTGAATAAACATTACGTAATGCGGTCGTATTACGTAGTGTGTGATCAATATTATATATTCAATATAATCAACAAAAAAACACTCACCTCTCCTATAATGCTATTTTCATGAAGAAACCTTACACTTGTGTTGAGACAATTTCAATTCCCTCTGCTGAGATTCTGTTCTAAGATTCAGAGAGGCTGCGTGAAAAATTGGGGTTGAGAAAAATCCGTATTTTCTAAGCAGGTCTTAAAAAATAGTACAGCCACTGGTACATGACGACGGGCTGTACATAAAAGGAACACGCTAGTATAAAAAATAGAGTATCTGAAATAAATAAAATACATAGTTAAATAAAACTAAAAAATAGAGAATAATTAATATTGGGACTACTCTAATGAAATTTTATATCGTTTTAAGTAAACGCTAGGGACATTGTTCCATATGTAGAAAATATCGTGTAGTTATGACCGAAATTAAAATTTGAGAATACGGGCGGTGCAATTCTACAAGTTCTCTGTACTTTTATATGGATTGGAATCGTGGACAATTAAATAAAGCTAAAATAACGTAAAATATTAGAGATGTTGATCTACAGATGAGTTTTAAAAATATGCTGGATTTGACTACCGACAGTGTAATGGATTGTAATATGAGAAAAAATAAAAAATTTCTTGAACGACAAAAAAATTGCTACGCGACATTTTCTAAAACATTGCAAGACGCTTCATCTGTGAATAATATAATTTTTGAAATATTGAAATGTGCTTATTGTGGATTCTGTGAAAAAAGCTTGTAAATAAATGTAATACACAATTTTGACTTTTTCAACGGCAAATATGGGAAAGGGTTAATAGCAAATTAAATATTAAAAATCCAACCCATAAAAACCAAGTTTTTATAATATTCCCTTTCTTTATAACAACAATTAAAGACGAATTAAAACATATAATGTAACACTAAACTTACAGTAATTTAATATATTTCTAAAATGTCAGATGTTTTGAGCTTTGATAAGACACTTCGTGCTTTGAAGATTAAATTCTAAAAACATTTTTCAGCCAATTTAGATTTTCGAAATTCGGAATGAAGCACCTATTGTGTATACCGACGAAGTAATTCAAATTTAGAAAATATTCCGCGACGTTATCGGGCCGCCGTTGCTAGTAATCAAACGTTTGTAATGATTCCAATTTGAAAAAACCATTAAAATTTCTAAAAATCCGAAATTATACTATAATTATTAACTTGTAGGTTAACGCGTAGGTTAATGCCAAACTGGTTTGGCATTAACCTACGCGATAGGCTTCGGTCGAGCGACGCTCCGAAAGGGAGTATTAAAAAATTTGCAAAAATCCAAAATTATTCTATAATCAGGTTCCGTATTACTGACGCGTTGAAATATTTTCATACAACTTAGTAAGTTGTATGAAAAAACCACTGAAAATTTCAAAAATCCAAAAATGTATTAATTTTTTTTAACGAAAATTTTATAGATCTTCTTGATCGTTGCCACGGGTCTACATGCAAAATTTCAGATCGATTGGATTACGAGAAAAGGGTTAAAAACTGATCCAAATTTTTTTCGACGGCAAACAAGCAGATGCCACGAGTTAAAAGAAAGGAAGTAAAAATTGCCAAATATTTTATACAAATATTAACATTTTAAATTTGTGTTCGCTGTCAGTTATTCAAATCGATTTTTAATTTTTTTAATATTTTTCAATTTTAATTTTCAGTATAGATACTTTGTATCAGGGACCGTTGGCCCCGAAACATGGTGATTATTCAATAAACAGCGGTTTTATTTAAAGTATTTTCTTTTAATTATTATAGATTCTTTGATATGATCCTAAAACTGGTTCCACACCCGAGAATCATGTGATTCATAATTCTGATCAAAAAAAGCCAAAATCACGAAAATATCTAAAAAGCGAGCTCATAAAATGAATAAACATCGCTTTATAATTGGACCTAAGTCAATATTGAGCTCGGCTCGGGACCCGCGGACAGGGCCGGCGATGAAGTTCGCACAGACCACCACACGAGCCAATAATAATAACAAAGACATAACAGTAGATAATGCCGGGTTTCGCCATACTGATCCACATAAGAAAAAAACAACTGCTTGATCGTGAGCATCTCTCGTGTGGGGTATCATTAGGTCACCGGGTGGGTGGAATAAAGGTAGCCCGCGCATTCGTATTCCTCTCTGTGACGCAAATAAAATTACAATATTTTTATGTGCAGGTATGTTCTAAGAATACAGATACTGTTTTTTTTTTTTGATGTTTTATGTGTTAAATCTGAGAATTTTTCGTTTATTTGAATGGACTATGCTAAATATCTGTAGTCTTTTCTCATGAACTAGAAATTAGTCTACATAGATTTTCGCAGCTGGTAATGATACCTCAATATTTTTAAAGTGGAGTTATAATGAGTAGAGTGATCACTTCGTTTAAAAAGACTTTCACCCACGTTTCTCATATTCATAGCCTCGCCTCTGTGAGATTCCTATAATTTATCTTAATTAAATAAAATTACGTTGGCAAACGCTTCTGTCGTTTATTTTAATGTCCTATGAATGCTGTATTGTTATAGAGTCTTTTTTTATTATAAATATGATAATACAGATACACTTCGTACTACCGGTTTCAGATAACAAAATTAGATGTGGTGGATTCGGTCTTAAGCCTAAGTCATCCACACTTGTAAATAAATTAAAATTAGCCAAGACACTTTAATATTATATATTTTTATTTAAAAATCCATTGTTTACAGTTTACACACATACTTTTCAATATTATTAGTTATATTAGGTCCTTACATATGAAATTGGCGTTAGTATGGGAGGAACATAAAGCCGATTTTTTTTATTATAATATATTTATTTAATCAAAGTATGTACCATTGCTATCTATGCACTTTTGCCATCTCATAGGTAGTTCAACGATCTCTTTACTAAAAAAACCATTCGGACGGGAATCAATAAAATCTTTGAAGGCGGTTTTGACTGCCCCATCGGAGTTGAATTTTTTCCTTTGCAAGAAGTTATCCAAATTTCGAAAAAAAATGGTAATCTGTTGGGGCAAGGTCCGAAGAGTACGGTGGATGTCTTAGACATTCCAATTGAAGCTCCTCTAATTTGGTAGCCGTCTGTTGTGCAGTGTGTGGTCTAGCGTTATCATGAAGCAGCAGTGGCCTAGAGCGATTAACCAGCCTCGGTTGTTTAGCAGCTAGCTTTTCCATCATGGTTTGCAGTTGCTGACAATAGACATCTGCCGTAATCGTCTGGCCAGATTTAAGAAAGCTGTAGTGAACGACACCAGCACTAGTCCACCAAACGCTCACAAGTAACTTTTTTGGAGTCAATTTTCGCTTGGGGCATGGTTTGGCTGGTTCGGCAGGGTTCAGCCATTGCGATGAGCACTTCCGATTATCGTACAGGATCCACATTTTCATCACAGGTAATGATTCGATTTAAAATCCCTTCATTATTGTGCCGGTTGAGTAATGCAACGCAGCAGTCAACGCGCGTTTGTTTATTTGCTTCACTCAATTCGTGAGGTACCCACCTTTCAAGCTTTTTCACCTTACCAATTTGCTTCAAGTGGATTAAAAACAGTTTTATCACTAACACCGCAGCCTGCAGCTAACTCGGATTGTGGTTTGCGATGGATCCGCTTCCACAATAGCCTTCAATTCTTCATTATCAACTTTGGTCTCCGGCCGTCCACGGGGCTTGTTCTGCAGGTCGAAATTTCCAGAACGAAAACGTTGGAACCAAAAACGCACTGTGTTTTCTTTTGCGGCACCGTCGCCATACACATCATTAATCCTTCGAGCCGTTTCTGCAGCACTGGTGCCACGATGGAACTCGTACTCGTAAATAACGCGATATTTCAAGTTTTTCATTTTGTAAACTGAGTGACGCAAAGAAAAAAACAATTGAGGAAAAAACAAATGAATTATAATTTTAAAAACACAAATATATGAGTAAATAGCTGTATAAATTTGGATTTGGAATTCTTAACCAAAGAGAAAATATTTGAGATCAAATTTGCCAGTACGGCAAAACGCCAATTTCATATGTAAGGACCTAATATTAATATTTACTTTTGCTTAAATATTTATTCTTAACCAAAGCAATTAACTATATACATATAAAAATTGTACGAATTGCATCTAAACTCGGAACATTCGACCATATGAATCGTTTCATCTCTGTGAGACATCTATTATCTATCTTTATTATGATCCTACCGTCTGGGGATAGAATTGTGTTTTTAAAAATTGGAACAAACGCAAAAAATATTTTTAATATAACTGATTAGCAGGAGTGTGTAGTGAGAACATTGAAGCATAACGAACGTACACATAAGTATATTTTGAAAAAAAAAACAATCGATATAAAATATAAATTATATAATTTCATATTCCAATTACAATTATTATCATTTTTTTCAGATTATAAATAACAAATATTCTGCCTTCTTTTATTTTTGCGACTTGTCTTTTGTTAAGTAAGATTTTTTTCCAAATATATGTTTGCGTCAAAGGCATGCTTCGATATACTACTCACTGCACGCGACTGTTGTTCAGACTGATCAGTAAGTTAGAACCTGAAAAGAAAATATAATAAAACAATAATTGATGTACGTGTCAAACATTTGTACGAAAAGTGAGATATTTTATATCACATATAAAGTCACCAGTTATTATTATCAAACTAGGAAGATTATTATTATTCGATTGTAGTTAGCTGTCAAACAATGATAAGTAGGTTAAATTGATTAATTGATTATACAAATGTATTGTTGTATTAAAAAAAGTTCAAAACTCACTCATAATTGAAATTATCACCAAATTCCAGAGTAAATTTACACTGTCATTTTCAGTGTAAATCTGATCATTATTCAATCAAATTACAGAATAAATTTACACAGATTTACACTAAAAGTGAGACTTTTGTCAAAATGGATCTGATAAACTCTAGATTTTGCAAATGAATATAGTGTAAAGGAAGTATCGATGAAGAAAAGTTATATGGCATGATAGGTGATAATATGTTAAAGAATATAAGAAAATTCATTCATCGCAATATTGTTCAAAATTTTCTAACAAACGCTCGCATTATATTATAATTATTGATATTTTCTGATCACCCCGTACTTCGAAGCACATCTAAAAAGTAAACATGGAATTATGATAATGCTCACAGAAAGTATTTGTTATGTAACATATTGATTTGTGAATCACATCGTTGGCTGAGTGGTCCGAGTCACGGTTCGTGTAATGAGGGGTCGGCGGTTCAGCGAGTCTACACGTCTACACTCACACTGGCGCGGCCTGCACGCGTAGTGGTGCAGCCACCGCCGCGGAACAATTACAGGGCTGGTGAGGTTCCCGCTTCGTCTGCGCCAGCACGACCCTCGCGGGAGGCTGCAGCGCGGGGTGGCGGCCGATCGCGAAGCCTCAGCTGTGTGCAAAGTTCTGCCAGTTGACCAAAAAGTAATAATTCAACCCGATCGTCGGGTTTAATAGTTATGATGAATAAGAAAATATTTTGTGGACAAAATTTTTTTTGTTATGAAACCCAGTTTTGAATATTTTTTTCTTATTTTCATAAAAAATTGTAATGATTTTTTTAAATGCTTATAATTTTTAAAAACAGATAACATAGATTTTTAAAAATATTTTTCTGAAACTATTATGACTTGGCCAATCACCTGATTCCGGCTTGACGTTATATTTTATGTTTATAGTATTTTGTTTTCACTAAATTATAAGCTACTCACCTCGGCATAGGTTCTTCCTAGTGAGATGAATGGCTTTTTTTGTAACCGACATGTATTACATTTTTTTTTAAATTCATAAAAATAAAAAATACAGTACTCCTTTATGAAATCGCTTGCCCCGGTCCAAAATCCTAGACTTCCAGCCAATGACAACGCAGCCATTTTTCTTTTCTAAAATGATTTAATAAAATACTTTAATGTGCGCCAATAGTTTTTTTAAATTTTAGGCTCCCAAGATGGTGTAACCTCGTAACTAGAATTTCTAAGAAATAAATCCAAATATGTACCTATATTCGTAACACAATTACACATATCATATTATTAAGATTTTTTTAATATTCATGTTTATTTTTGTTTAATTTTGCATTTTTTTCAAAATATAAATATGTTTATGTAAAACGCATATATTGACTTATGCATTTTTAAGAAAAAAATGTGTTTATACTATTACAAAATAAAAAATATAAGAAAATATGTATATAATATAGATATACCTACATGTATCATAGCTATGTATATAATATAGCTTTACCTACATGTATCATAGCTATTCCACAATACTCTACGGGTCGATTTCTGGCTTGATTATGAGTCGAAAATGTTTATTCAACTATCAATAGTGGAGTTAAGCAATATCAAAATATGATTTTTTTTTCAACATTTTTGACCAATTTTTACGAAATGATCATTACAGTAAATTGAATCAATTACGAAAAATCATTCGTTTCAATACAAGTTAAATAAAATTATGAAAACTACGCAGAAATTCAGATTAGAAATTCTTCCAACTGGAATTGGAAGGTTTTCATCATTTTATTTGACTTCTATTAAAGGGAATAAATTTTTCATATTCGATATAAGTTACTGTAATAATAGTCCAACGTATCACAAATAATAAGTCAAAAATATTGAAAAAAAATTGCATATTTTGATATCGTATATCTCCATAATCATCATACATCTACATAAATCTACCCGTAAAATATTGTGAGCTTTCTCTGTTACACCCTGTATTAATTCTTAGTTTACTCGTATACAGGTTACATGCTTATAATATTAAACGATTATTTGTCTTAAATATTTATTAGTTCCATGATTATTATAAGGACCTTTGCTATTTTAACATACTTACTCGTATTAATGACATCGGAAAGTGCTTCCTTAATGCAGATTGCAGATACTTTACACTGATGATATATAGTTGGCGACTATTTTTAAATACAGGAATATCGGAATCGACTTCAAGGCTATTGCAGTTTTCATTACCTTCAAATAAATACTAAGAAATGTTTTGCATTAAAACCGATCCCTATGAGCTCTAAAGCGGAATTAAATGACTCGGTTAACTCAATAACATACTCAAATTTGTATTTAGCAAAAATTTAAAAGAAACAAATTAATTTGCTATAAATAAAAAAGGCATTTATAATAAGGAATTGTTTAATAAATTTCATTAATGATAATAGTTAGGTATAAGATTTATAGCCATCGTCCACCGAAACGCATATATATTATTCATAAATTTTTATTATACTCATAGTATAAAATCAACATTATTACCAACAAGAGTCGACAAATAATATCGTAAACAGTGAAATAATACACCCAACAAATCTGTCGATACGTCAAATCTGAAATTCACCCTCGCCAAAGTGTTTCCCTCACTTGTCGGTTATTAGATCAACATTCGATTACCCACTCCATCCCCTTCACTTTCCCGAATCTTCCCCGAAATTCGTACATTTATATTTCTCACCCCTATTCCCTGAAAGTCATATGAATAAATAAAACGATTGTCCCACAACAGGGTAAATAAATCCAGATCTGGCGCATTATCTTTCTTCCCGTCACTCTGCAAGGTAATTTACTGATATACAAGGCTGCTTGCCAGTGCCGGACTAGCTATTTCAACTGTCGCTAAAAATTTTAAAGTACTTAATTGATATATTTGAGCTGTGGAATCTCGGAAAGCTAGAATGCCAAACTCATATATGTATATCTCTGAGATCAGTCAAATACAAGAAAGGTTGTTGAACCAATAATCAATTGTCATATGACTATATTCATTCAAAATAAGTATTCGGTTTTGTTTGTTACGGTTTATTTTTTGTTACGGTTTTTGAAAAAGAATGGAAGAACTTTATATTTAACCGGAAGAGTACATCAAAAATGTTATTAAAAAAAAAAACAATTTATTATTTCCAACTAGAGATAGGTAACAAAGTCGTGCAGTGAGAACATTGAAGCATAATATCAAGGTAAGCATATATTTTGAAAAAAAAAAACGAAATAAGAGATGTATCTCGTAATATTTCTTTCACAATTATTGATATATTATTTATATTTTAATATAACATGATATTCTCTCATAAAGATATTTTTTTAGATGTTTTTTTCCAAAATATGTCGACAAAAAAGTCTTTAATATTTTCTCATATGATTTGGTTAATTTTTAAAATGGGAATGGTGAAGTGCGTAATAGTTTCAGATGCGTAGTAATATTTTTAAGATTAACCGATATTTTATTTCAAATAGCTGACGATTCCGGCCCTGTGAAGTCGGTAGGCGCGACAGGCGATGTGGGAGCCCCGGGCAATGGGGTGAGTATGTGTGGAAGGGTATGGGAGATGGGGTTGTTTGATACAGCGTATCACCCTCCCCTACGACGAATAGGTAAACTAAAAAATAATAGCATTACAATATTTGCGAATTTTTTATATTTTATTTTTGTCACACGATTTCATATAAATAAGAGACAAAAATCCTCTGAAGAGGTCAAAAACTAAAGTTTACAAAAACTTTATGCAAATATATGGCTGTAGAATAAAAAAAATTGTCCTTAAAATGAAATAATTCTCTGTAACATGAAACACGACGCGACAAAAAGCTCTGTAAACAAATATATTGATAAAAATCTTATACCATTGAAATTACTTGTATAATAATTATTATAAGGCTGACGTAATCTATCGATGTTTATTTTTAATCATTTAATGAAAACTATTATTAGTTTATTGCATTTATAAATCCATCCTATGAGAATTTCCTAGCGGAGTGCTATGGGTCATATTTAATAATATTTAGCATATTTAATAATATAAAAATAATTATTAATTTCATGACGTTATAATGGTATTTCAAAGTTACAAACAAAGTAAACAAAGTTATAATTTTGGAAAAATATTCTTCCATAAAAAAAGCGTTGAGAATACAAGAAATTCATATTTTTAATGTACAACGATTAGGATGAAAATGTATCACTGAAAAATAAAATCTTCAAAGTATTTTTAAGACGTTAATATTAGTTTATTCATATGTTTGTAAAGCTACTTGTAAAAATAAATTAATGTCATATTGACGTATGTACATATATTATAAGGTTTTTACATTCTTGTGCTTGTTGATGTAAGTACTTGATATCGTAGAATCACCCAATGTGGTTGACTTTTGAAAATAATAATATAAATAAACAGTATTACAAACATTGAATAGTTAATACATAGCACTTTCCCTAATTAAATGGCCTACCTCTCAGAAAGTACTCACCCTATCCTGGAACGGTTATAGGAATAGGTAATCTCGAATCAGTTCCTCTCGACAAAGCACAGTATGAATATAGTAAATGTATTTTTAAAACAAGAAAATTTTAAAATTAATTAGCATTTATCAAATAAAGGGACAAACTAGCAATTTTTATTAAACAATAAATTTTATGCATTTTAACAGTAGTCAAGTTATCAGATTTCTTAAAAATAAATAAAGATATATTTTAGGAATATATTTATTTTATTACTACAAATATAAAATATTCATAAAAATATTACATTTAATTAATGATATAAGCAATTAAAATAAAAATATAATAATAACAAAATCCTCTTTGCAAATAGTTATAATGTATGTATGTATCAACATTTCTGTATGGGTATGTATGTCTCTTTAATGAAAATAAAATAAAATAAAAATTAAATCTTCTTCAATATCTGCAAAACGATTTTATGATGACATTACCAAGACGAATTTATATGGGAATCATGTATGGATGTCTTTATTGGGCATCCGCAGGGCTTAAGACCTGTCTTTACGGCTTTAAGTGATCATTTTACACAATGTAACGTTCACGATTCCACCCAATATCAACACCACATCTATCAATTAGCAATTTAAAAATTTAATCAGGGAGTACCTTTTCCACCCATGTCACCTGTAACCTGTGGCTCACCTGTTGCTCTCCCCACATGCCCGCCGAGTGACGGGACGCGAGATGAGGCGCGTGACGGGCGAGGGGAAGGTGGCGCCCCCCCCCCGAGCCGGGATAGTTTCCCGGGAAATGGCTTCATATATTCCCTCACGTCTCAACAAGTGGGAGATATGTTAAGAGAGTGTTTTGCGGCTGCATTATTCTTTTCATGGGAATTCCCCCTTTGCACGGATAAATACGGGAATTTTTATGATGACAAGCGCAATATTTCACTATGATATTCCACGTACATTAATAGTATTTTTTTCAATGACTCGCTATTAAATATTCACGTATTGTAGCAATTTATATTTAAAATAGAAAAAATATCGACGTGACATGTATTTTACACACATTTTTACACAATTGTATTAACATACAGTAGGTATACATAAATCTGTTGCGTGTATTGGGTGTATGTGTAGCACGCATACAAATTAAAATAATAATATACCTAGGTATGATTTTTAATCAAACATAATAATTTCGCTGTCTGTCCCTCCGCCCGTTGCCTGCCCGTCTGTCGGTCCGTCTGTCTGTCCGTCCATAACTTTGTACAGCGTACGTAATTTCGTACGAATCCACGGCTAAAAAACAAATCAAACGGCCGGAGATGGGGGCTTGAACCCCGGGCCAGCGTGTTGCAGTCGCCGCATCACCGTGCCCCGCCAAAAATACACTATAAATATATAATACAACTTAGCAAATACGCGAACCAATTTCCCGTCATTTTTGATGGGTTACAGCTAGTATTAAATAAAATAAATAAAAACTTAATTTTACTACCCAATATTCTGCAGGAGTTTTACTAAGTTTTCTTGTATTATAAAAATCCTACAAGTAAGTAATATTTAATAATTAATTTGATTTGATGAATTATAGGACAAATTAATGAATTTATAGAATAAAATCCTTTTTAGGATATTTATTACTAAATATTTTTTTAAATTTATATATTTGTGATTTATAATATAATATAAAATATAACTTATGTAAAAAAATACTTGAAAAACACTGCAAATATTATAACTTACCAGAGCCTGGTGAAGTCACCAGGGTAGCACTGAATTACTTGTTAATCGGAAGTAACAACTTTCACAATATGATATAATATTGATCAATATATCATCTAGCCCATCATAATTGATTGTAAATACTCAAGAATTAGATGCCCCCATATTCTTTCTATAAGTATCATTACTCATTTAGTTATGACAAATAAATGTAGGTGCGTGTCACCGCAATAAATAATAACAAAACAGTGACAATACATCATTTTGTCATTAGTTTTAAATGATACAAGGTACTTTGAAAGTCATAAGACCAAAAATGTACCAAATTGAGAAATACGCATTTAATAAATATTTTTATTATACATGAATTAAGAGAATATATATTTTTTTAATTTTTATACATAAAAACCCAATTTATTTGAATACTAACTACCCATGAAAATTCACGGGACATAACTAAATCAACCTAAATCTCAATTGTAATTTGAAAAAAAAATCGGTAAATTACGGACGGATATTCCAAATTAAGATAGCTTATTTCAATATAAATAATGAAATACATTAATAATATTTATACACCATTTTCTATATAACACGTTAATTCCACAATTCATTTTTTCATATAATTTAAAATTTTCTATTCAAATCTGTAATAAACAGATGTAACGAATCACATTTTAGGTCGTCCAAGTTGACCAATTTCATGGAACAATTGTTGTAACCAATGAAATATTTTAAATGAATTATAATCGCTACATTATTGTATTTCTTTTTCTTTATTCATGCATCAACATTACATCGAATGGCTACCCCGGTAAAAAGCATTTATCTTATCTACATCAATGATTTCCAAACAATCTGATGATAATTGATGATAATCCTACATCTTTGATTACATCACCAAACTGTTTTGCAAACCCCACATTTAGACTATACCGTCGGCGCTCACGGATGTGGTGAGACCAGTTCTGGGACCGAACCCTCGCACTGTTGATTGATGAGGTCAGCTCCGGACACCGACCGGGACCTGACAACGACACTCCGCCACTATCGGCCAGTCGGTAGCAGCTATTAAGGTCGCCTAAAGGCCGCTCTTACCAGACCTCGGATGATAGATAAAAATAAAAATTATCCATCATGCCTTTTTACAAGAGGATCCTTGGCTTGTGCGCCGATGCCTTAAGATCAAAATTAAGTATATTTTTTAACTTTTTTTAAAGCTCAATGCGTGTGTTGAGAAAGTAGGACACGATTGCTAGTCTATTGGAGTGAAGTTTGAACCCCTACCATTTAAGGGTCCTCGTAGCCCAGTAGGTATGCCACTGGCTTCTCACAAGGAGGGTTCCGGGTTCAAACCCTGACGAGGTCACAATTAATCTATATGATTTACCTTAGCCTGGGTATTTTCTAATGTATGAAGCGTAAAAAATATATTTAAAAAATAAACAACCAATTGGTAAGTGTATTATTACTAGACTAATCGAAATAAACGAATCTTTTATTTTATTTACAATTTCTAGAAATAAACTAATTTATCATAATTATCGTATTAAAAAGTTATTTCCATTTTCGAAAATAATTTTTAACCCATTTTAGCATCTCAAGGGAAAAAACACGATGATTTTACAAAATCATAAAAGAAAGGATTTAAAATAAATGTAATTTTTTATGTCTCGGACTTAATATTTATATAAAATGGTTTATAATTTTGTAAACGGTTCTCAATAAAAAACTATGTTTTTTTACCTATGCACACCATTTTCTGATTCCAGCTCTCATTGTAAGATATCTTCAATATTTAAATATCAGAACACAAGCAAAATATTATTATCTCTTTACTTAAACTAACGAATGGTTCGAGCCCCATTCTAGGAGACCATCAAGATAGGCAGTATCCATATACCACGTAGCCTGATCAAGATAGGGAGGTAGAATGCTACACTGGGCTGAGGGGAAGGGGGGTCAAAGTCAAGCTACGTTATTATTTTATTTGGCACAATTAAAACAATACAGAATATGTGATCGATAAATCTGCACAGATCGTTTGCACATCAATAATTTAAAAAAAGTTTTGTTAAGAAAAAACAGCACAAAATGTCTTCTGGAATTAATAGGAAAAAACTACACTCCACTCAGGGGGAGGGTTCAAAGCTAAAGTCACGTAAGGGCTACATGGGGGGTGGGAGGGGTTCAAAAGAGTTCGAAAGAGAGAGAAAATATAACCACGTGGTTTACGGACGCTCCCATAGTCCTATTTTAATGGCACGGACGTTTAGCTTAGTTTGAAAATAAAATATAGTAGTAAAAATATTGATGTGAAATGTACTCTGTGTTTGCACGTATATATAAAAAATTATCATACACACCTTCCATTAGCCATAAAATAGATATGTGACAAAGAGCGACGGTGGAGTCATCTTGAATATAGATTTCACATCATACTTTGTGCAAAGTAGTGATCGTATTTTAACCGGTTACAAAATATTTGTTATTTGAGTTTTTTATCTGATTGTATCGATGATTGGTAAGTGATTTTTCTCAATTCCATAGGCAATCATCGATACTACAACAGTCATATCTCAATTACTGATCATCAATACAATCAGATACATTTTTCAAATAACATAACCGGCTAAATAAATAAATACATGAATCACCGGTTAAAATTACGGTTAGACTATCACTGGTGCAAAGCTCTAGTGATTGTGACTCCGAAACGGATATTACGTTTTAAGTTTGGCCTCCGTGGTATCCATAAACGTCATCGTATGCCCAATTCAATTCAATTTGGCACATTTTAAATACTAAATAAAACATAAAACTGTTTCTTTTGGCTGATCATTTTTTTTCCAAAATCTAGAGCTTTAAATCTGACATACCAATATTGAAAAAATACTCTGCAAAACAAGATTTATTTATTTCTTCAAGCATTAAAGTAGATTC
This sequence comes from Agrypnia vestita, assembly GCA_016648135.1. Classification (NCBI taxonomy): domain Eukaryota; kingdom Metazoa; phylum Arthropoda; class Insecta; order Trichoptera; family Phryganeidae; genus Agrypnia; species Agrypnia vestita. The sequence continues at coordinate 37,578 of JADDOH010010393.1, forward strand.
TTATTCCTGTTATTCATCCACAAACTTCATAGTTTTGATCTTAAATTTTAATGGATTAGGTAGGTACTTTGTTGACCTCTTCGAAACCTTAAAACTTTTTGACTGTTAAATAATTTTCTAACGATTTCAATTAATTACAAAATATTTTAATCAAAAAATCGGCGCAGTGGTCCATCTATTATCTAAATCTCTACATGGCTTAATACTCTATGATGTATGGTGGGTCCCATTTCTTGATACACGTATAAATCCGTACAAAACACTTAATCCGTGTGAGAGCCCGGATGTCCACCGAACACATTGTTTGTAACACACTCTGCCTGACAGGAATATTATTATCGTCAGCTGACAAGGCCTCTCCCGGAGCTGGACGGCGCTGCAACATTCTCGTAAGACGGTTCACTCATGTGTCAGGCCATCCTGAAGCGAAACATTAATTTCGTTTCACGGTGCCAGTGTGGAGTTTTGATATTCACTTCTGTGCAGACGGATATCGGCTGATGTGGGCAGAGCGATGTCACCGGCCCAGTAAGTGATGTAACAGTAAATATATAAATAATTCATCAAGTAAATTAAAGTTTTTTGGAGAGATTTTTTGCAGACATCATCATCATCATAGTCATCACTTGGTAGGTTACAAGGTAGGTAATAGTTACAGTAATAAAATTCGTTCGTGGAGTAAATGACTCATGGAAGTAATTATTATACATACATTTCATCAATATTAATCTATTGTTTAGGATAGACTATTATGCCAGGCAGTGGTATCGGAAGCTCGTGACGCGTTGTCGTCTCAATGTTTTGCCACCAGTTTTTGTGAACAGGATGTATATTTTTCAAAAAAAAAATGTATAGTTGCATTATTTAAATTAAGAAGATAATAATACTAAAATTCAATAAAATATACTATATGTTCGGCTAACAACGGCTTAAGAAATGAAAAATAAAAATATATTTTTTTTAAATTAACCCACAAAAGCATATTTTTCTTTATATGTCCTTTATAAAATAACAATTATTATTAAATAAATTATTTTATAGGATAATGACCAGCTGTTGTTTTATAGCAATTTTAAATAAAGTATCCATGATTTAAATAATTTTAGAATATTACCAGAATGTAAGTAAGGTAGATACTTGCCAGAAAATCTGAGGTAGATTTTTTTTTGTGCTTGTATGCATGTGTGTCCCCAAAATTTAAGAAGGCATTAGCATAGTCTCTTCAAATAAACGAAAAGTTTTCAGATTTGAAACATATATAGAACTTTCAAAAATTTGATAATGTGTGGATGTTCTTACGATGCAATTGGTGAACGTTGCACTGTAAAGAGTGATCACTTAAGCCAACTCATACAGGTCGTAAGCCCTAGTACACCCTATAAAAAGTCTTCCATAAATATTTCTCATATAAATAAATTTATTTTTTCACTGGGAGACTTCTATAATTTAGCTTAAATAATTAATCATCCATGTGGGGACAAAATCCAAAACTGTGTTCTCAGAACACATCTACATTTAAAAGTATTGTTAGAGTATAATTATATATTTGTGAACACAAAAAATGTTTAATATTTATAAATCATGTTTGCTTAAGTCCACTAGCGATGTTAATATAATACCGTAATTTGTATGACTCTGATTCAACCGTGTTCAGCTTTCATTCAACAGCATAACAATTCAATTGTTTTATTGCAATGTGTGTTTACATAACTCTAAAAGATAGCAACACATGCTACAACGAATTTGTCTGATCATTTTGACGGACACCACACAACATAATAATTGGTACAAGCGAAACACAATACTCAATTTGTGTCTTCGAACGTCAAATCAATACGATTGCATCTGATCACTACATGACCACTTTTTCTTTTACATATTAATATTTTGTTTGCGTACTTTTGTCGGATTGTCTGATCTAGAATTTTGTTTACATCAATCGATTAATACGGAAAATTATTTAAAAATATATTTATTTCGTATTATTAATTATTCTTATATTTAAAGCATTATCTTTGTGGTCAGAACATTTAACAAAATGTTATTTATATTAGTATATAACCACTAACAATTACTTTTCTGTCTACCGTTTCGAGACGTAACCCACATCTTCGTCAGGACAACCACTACATTAGCATGTAAACATCACTACATAAGACAACCGTAGCATTATTTACACACCAACACCTTCACAAAATACTCCTCACATTCGTGTTATTCTAACTAAAGGCCAATGCATTTCGAAACCGGCACACAAAAAAGTAATTTTTAGTGGTAATATGCTTACATAAATAGTATTTTGTTATTATAAATATTTCTAATTCAGAACTTTTCTTCGACCGATTTGAGATATTATATCAAATAAAATGAACCCTCAATACTCGTCATTAATTCATTCTCGAGGGATGGACAAGACAATATCATTGAATTATTAAGAACAATAAAAAAATAAAAACAACATGAACATGACCACTGTACGAGACGAAAAGATCAAATAAGATTACATTCCGAAAGACAAAAAGATCGCAAACTTCTACGATGTACAGTGGAATGAAATTGTATATAAAACTATCAGGATATATTAGGGATGAAAATAATATAACGACTTTAAAAAAAAATGTGATACTTATTGTTGATTAAATATTCAATTCTTATGCTGTATATATTAGGAAATATAAAAATTATTGTATTACCTACTTTAAGAATTAAAAAAAATCTAATAATAAATGGTGGGTGGATGGATTGACATAAAAAATGTTTGAATTTAGCGAAAAATCCAACTAAATCGCATTTTTGGGAAAATACATCACGTTCCAAGTAAGGAGCGGAACGTCTGAAAGTTAATTTTGACCTATGCAATCAGGATCAGACAAGTCGAGTGAAGATTTCGAAACGTCCACAGCCTCACAAAATATTTATTCCAGTTATTAAAATAGAGGACATAGCACGATGGAATAGATCCAGAAGGAGATTTTGAAGGGATCAAATAACCAGGATGGACAGTGAAAGACTCGTGCATACATCAGTCAGTAAAATCCCATCTGGACGACGCCTACTGTCGAGAAGGTCACCTAAAAAATGGAGGGATTGCTGGACCTCATCATCCTAGGAGGCGTAGTTTTCTGTAACACAGATCAACAGATCTAATAGAAGAAAAAGAAGATGAAGAAGTCATAAAAAATTAACTTTCATGTTAGCACAATGGCTTGGTTCTGAATCTTCTCACATACAGCATAGTAACCATAATTCTCTCATAAGTATAGTAACTATAATTTTATAACAAATTCCTATTTGTAGCGTAGAAGTTTTTACTAATAGTTGAGCTGCTGAATTATTAAAATAAATGCTGAATTATTAAAGTAAATAAAGTAAAAACTTTATATTATATAGTTTTTTTGCGAAAACTTTATCTAAAAATACACTTTATATGAATAAATCGTGTTTTTTGTTTTATCTTTCTTTAAAAGAAAAAAATCACTTTTCTTTTATCGCTTATTGGAAGCATGTTTACATAATTTTAAAATTTAAATAAGTATAGAATAGGCAATATTTTCAAAAGAATTGTTAATGTGACAGGTAGTAAATAATTATCATAAAGTGCATAGTTAAATTGAACAGGTACCTACCTGATACATAAACAGGAAAAAACACGTACTGACTGTAAAGCGTACTGAAGAAATATAGAATTTCTTGAATCTCATGGTCATATAATTATAATATAATTTACTTACACATTAAGCCTTGAAAGCAAAAGTTACACTATTCAAAGTCTGTTTATCAATACGAGCATTTTAATGTTTTATAAAATAGTGTATTTGAGAAATCATTTTGAATGCAGTAAAGGGCGCTATCAGCATTTTCATATTTTCATAAGATGATCCCAATTAAAATAATTTCGTTGTCCGTCTGTCGGTCCGTCGTAATTTCGTGTAACGTCCGTAACTTCTTTATAGTAATTTTTTTTTTCGTTTTCTTTCTTCTTTTTTTCTTTTCTTTTTTCATTCAGAGTCAATACTTAGGAACTGAGTAGGAGTAGGTAAGAGGTAAAGTTAAGGCCTTAAAAGTGTTATTTTGTACTGAAAAATATGCTTACAAGGCGTACCTTAACCTTTAAATCATCTAAATATTGATTTTGAAATCGGGCTTTACTCTAAGGAACTGAGAATATTTATTTTTATTTCTTTTTGATATATTTTTTTATATAAATAAATAAATACTAATTCCTTAGAAACGGACATGTAAAAATACCGTCATTTTTGACGGGTTGCAGCTTGTTATATAATATTTTTTAAAAACTCATTTATATAAAATTTCATATAATATTTACTACTAGCTTTTCGTACCCGGCGTTGCACGGGTGAAGGATTAAGTTGAAAATAAATTTGTTGGGGGGAAACAAAGGTTCGATACGAACGGTATAGATTTGCATCAAAAATATATCAGGGGGGGAAAAGGGTAAAAGGGGAGGAAGGAAACGTCACTAAGCCACCCGCCGGTTCCTACAGAATAAGTTTGCAAATTTTGAGTCAGATCGGTCGAACGGTATGAATTTGCATCGAAAATAGATCCGGGGAGGGGAAGAATAGGGGGGAAATATCGCCTACGTTACCCGCCGAGTCCTAAAGAATAAATTTCCTAATTTTGAATCCGATCGGTCGTATGGTACAGATTTGCATCAAAAAATTTGTCAAGGGAAAGGGAAGGGGTATAAAAATAGGGGGAAATGTCGCCTTTGTTACCCGCCGAGTCCTAAAGAATAAGGGACCAAATTTTGAGTCCGATCTGTGGAACGGTACAGATTTGCATAGAAAATATGTCAGGGGAGGAGAAGGGATAAAAGAATACGAGGGAAATATCACATATGTTACCCGCCGTGTCCTAAAGAATAAGGTTCCAAATTTTGAGTCCGATCGGTCAAACGATACAGATTTGCATCGAAAATAGGGGGGAAATGTATATTACCCGCCGGGTCCCAAAGCATAAGTATGCAAAATTTGAATAGATTCGGAAAAACAGTGTTTGTTTGTATAGAGAACAGACAGACGGACAGACAGACATATATTGAGTTTTATAATTATAGATAATATTTCATAATAACTTATCATATTGTTACTTATTTATTGTGAGCTATAAACCAACTGACATTTTTTTGTGAAGTATGCTTATAGGATAACGTCGCATCGTATATCACGAAAAGCCAATAAATACATCTTGATATAATTTTTCTGTGCACAAATGTATCTATTAATGTTAACATACGTAAGGTCCGTTTTTTTTTTAATTTTAAAATGTGCCCCAGATGTTAAACAAATTGACAAAGAAAATTTTCTGTACTTTAAGATATTGTGCTTGCTTTTACGCAACATTAATTATTTTATTTTATTACAGGCTTTCAAAATGGAATATCAAGTAGTCAAAACTTCATCACCTGTTTCATTTTGAAAGACGAATTATTCGATTCAAAACCACATATTGCAGAAGCATCGTAAAATTTGAAGAACGTTGGTAAGAAAATGTAAATAATAAAGGAGAATGAATTATTGACCAATTATTTTAATTTCAACTCAATTGAAGTTTATAATGCACACACGTTAGGTTATGTTTAGGAATAATATAGTTTCGAGAAGAGCAGTCCCTCTCATCATCAGGTGTAAAATTTATAACTAACCTTAAGACAGAAATGATGTCATCTTATTTGAGTAGAGTAAAGGGTCGCAGAGCAGTGGGGATGATTATTTGTGTGGTCTTCAAGGAGAAGATGCTGAGAATCAGAGACATTTTTAGGAATGTGATGATATTTATTAATTTTTTCTCAGAATTCAAGTTGTTTTGGATTTCGACGGTTATCAAACTGTTCATTATAAATTCTTTATGAAGAACCGAGTGAAATAGTTTTAATCTGTGATTATCAAAAAAATGGTTGATATTATTTATATGGTTGGCGAATTCTGAGGAAGTTGTTCCTTAAACAACGGCGATGTACCTTTATTTTTATATTTAGGTTTCTTGTTGTTAGTTAAATTTATTTTAAATTAAAATAATCATTTCGCACCACAAAGTAATTGAATATCAATTAATGATATTGACTATTTTTTAAATATATTTTTGTGTCCTCTTGTGATTTGAAAAAAAAAACGGATACTTGGATCGGATTTTAACAACCAATAGTTGGCAATGTATCTCCAATAATTGTCGAATTATTATTTGCAACATTAATTTTTTAAAGGCAGTTTCATAATTTTATTATATTTAATGTGTAATAATCAAAGTTTTTTCATAAATCATTGTTATGAAATCATAACCATCGCCATGCAAAGCCACTTAAATACCATTAACAGGTACAGGTTTTTTCTTGGTGACCCTGTACGTGTGTGTCCCGTGTTCACTGTGCCCTCAAATGCTAATACCTCCGACTAACCTCACAATGCTGATACCTCTGATTAACCTCACAACTCTGATATAAAAGTAAGCCTATAATGATTGTACTATGAGTTGAGTTGAGATATACAAGTTAGCTGGCTAGTCTTTTTTGCTTCGTTTTATGCAAACGAGGTCTCTCGCATGATCGATCAACGTTTAGTGTTCGTTTGAGCGAATCGGTTGAAGTAACCTGGTGTTTTACGTCCATAAGCGTATAAAGTCAATAATAAGAAGGGATTATTCACCATTCCAAAGATTACTTCGCTGTTTGATTATCATCAGATCAGAGCCGGGGCATCTGTTTAGGTAATTTTTTAGGCATTTGCCTAGGGTGGCAATCTCTAGTACCGGAAAAATCTACCATACATCTATGTTTACAGACCCTTACTGCCAATACAGTGAAAAATTATGAAAAAAAATACGTAAAAAATGCAAGTAAAACCTAATCACAGTAAATAAATTGACATAGGTACTTTTTGATCAAGTGAAAAAAACCCTTACCTAGAGATCTTACCTTACTCTTATTTAGACAGGGTTTCGAACCCTTAACTTGTATTGATGTGACACTTTTCCGTATAGGCATCTATATATTTTTGACTAATTGATATCTGGTTCACGTAGGCATCCGTAATCCATTTAAATAATTTAAACAATATAAATAAGTAAAGCAAAATATATGTCTTTGGTTTCAGATAAATTTCTATAACTTGGTCGAATGATGCAACGTTTTTTAATCCCAATGACCAAAAACAATTACCAAGCTGTAAAGAATCTGTAATTCAATGCCCTTTGGTCTATGTCCATAACACATATAATATTTACATAGGGAGAAGAGAGTTGGTTAGAGGATAGTAAAGTATACAAAGATTTCGAAAGCCAATATTTTTAATGCTATACCAGATACAAAACTGGTACTGAAACGCTCGTATATAATACTGTGTTATCGTGAGGTTAGGTTATTCAGGAAATAGCTTAATATCTTTTACACAAATCCAGGAACTGGAATACCTACATCAATAATCCAAACTCCCCGAAAAGATAAATATTAGTTCAAGTCAGTAATCAAAGTTGTATGGCAAAACAATTTTAGTGGCCATACGCCAATCTTATAAACCCGAAACTTTTACAATCAAATGCGAAGTTAAAAATATTACCGTGTTAATAATAATTGTAGATTTCTAAAAATGATAATATATGGTACCTCTTCTTTTGGAAATGGTACATCGTTTCATTATTTTCATATTAAACTTTATTGCATGCAATGAATCCCAATAAACTAAATATTTTTGGGTAGGTAGATTTTTTCTGTATATCTTTATAATGGATTCGTGTTATTTATTTTAGAGATAATAAGAACCACTTTTAAAAATTGCAACTTCAAAGAGAAACGAGTTTTCATTAAAAAATAAAAAATATGAGTTGTATCCACATGGTACCTATATAGAATGTTAAGAGATAAAACTAAACAAGTTATTTCTCTTTAAGAAAGTGGAATGAGCAACAGCGGAAGGATGTCCCTCCTCGCGTAGATTTAAGATACATATATACTGCACTAAGTATTTTCGATTGCATAATTTAATCCCTTAGTAAACAAGACATGTTCCATGCCGAATCCCTTAAGTGACAACGTTTTCTTGTTTGACACATTTACTACGATATATTACTTTTGAAGAGTATTTGGTTTGACTTTTTAATAAATATTACGAATTTTAAAAGCTTGTAGTAATTTTCTAAACAACGGCACTAGACGTGGTGCAAAATTGTTGACAAGGAATTTATGTCAGTTCAAATCGATTTGTTTTGATATTTTTATGACAAGACATCAGCCCTGATGATGGACCCTGCAATGGGCGGTCCGAAAGGTCGTAACAACACGGCATGATATCCCAGTAAACACAAACATGAAGATTCTGAGTGGCCGTGAAAACCTAAGAACATTCTTAGTATGATATCAGTTAAAATATTTTTCACTAGTTTGTATTAATTTCTATTGGTGAAAGTATGCTTGGATATCATAAGAATGACTTTGAATAAAATTTCACTAAAATACGAATGAAAATGTAGACTCACAAGAAATACCGATTCACTGTAACATATCCATCAATTGAGATTTTGACTCAGTGAATAATAATCATAATTGGTAAAAGTGTCCTTGAATCAAAAGCATGAATAGTAAGTACCTACTCTCAAAAAATTGTTATAAAAAGTGCGCACTTACGTATGGAACTTTGAGTATACTTGTGTATGGTATGATTTGTACCGAAGCATTTAAATCACAAATATGCCTTGCCTTTCTTGCCTGAATTAAAATCCGAGAAGCGTTGCCACACCCAGTTCTTAGACACTGCATCGGTTCATTTAAATAAGTTGGTATTTTAAAGCAATGTTGGGGCATTACACTTTACAAACGATTCGGAGTAAAAGCCTCGACCGTATAGATCGTGTAATTGAAACAACACAACAGAAATCGTTTACTTTCAGGGCTGCAATTTTTATTTTATTCATTTATTTTATTTTATATTAATTAAAGAGTCACATACAGAAACGTTAATAATTCATGCATTAAATACAAGCAAAATAAAGAGTTATGCCAACTCTCCAATCAAGTCTGCAGCATGCACTTATATATATATTTTTTAAAATGCACATTATAAAAATAAAGATAATTAAAAAAACACACACACAAAACGGACAATAATAGAGGCGTTGCTAGCGACGAATGCAAAAGCCATTAACATATTGTAGGAAATAATATCATACAGCAGGTGTACACAAAAACAAGTTACGGTCAATATGCAAAAACCGGAAGTTTAGGAATACACTAGGAGCTTCTAATGGAAGGATAGTGTGTATTGGTGCGGACACTTTACTTTTAGTTATTTACAGAAGCGCTAAATATATCCACCCCATCCATGTCCCGACGACACAGCTGGTTATATAACCTGCAAGGTTCACCGATTAAACATATATCCACCTAAAGCGCGATCTCCCCCGATACTCCGTCATTTTTAAATTAATATTTTAACATTCAAAGTATACATTTTCCACTAGAATTGGTTTGGAACTTAAAGCTATGGGTTATCTTTTTACAGGTTTACCTTACAGATATTAATAATTAGATACATCAGTGATATAATAGACAGAGCTTACGACCAATTACAAGAAACCCTAATTTCATAGAGCAGAATATACATATTCGTCGGTTAGGTAGTATGTTGGTGTGTGCGAATGTGTATCGTTTATCTGTATATTTGTGTATGTATTTATGTGCATGCATGCACACACATGTGAGTGGGAGTATGTCAATTCGCAAGTTTACGCCTAACAGAGCTAGTAAACTGTTCAAACCTTAAACAAAATTTGTCGAAATCTGCAAAAGCCATGTTATAAGTGTCAAGAACACTGGCAAGTATGAAGTTTTTGCCATAGTTTGTTCTTCAACGATCTCCGTGTGGAAAACGGGTGTTACTCGTATTCGTCTCTGCGGAACAATAAATTGTATTGAATTTAGAATTTCAGTTAAGTTATTGCGATAGTGTAGTTAAAATGTTGAACTCGAAACTGCCACACTAAAAATTGAAATGAATAATTTCGTGAAAAATTCACAATAATTACAAAAAAAAAGAAATCTGGCAGCTTATGTACATTGATTTCTTCGGAGGTCTCATACCTTAATCTCCTCGGCCCTGGAGCAGGAGTAGGTACTGAACACAACCAGGTTTAGTCAGGGGTCACCAGATCGATCCAACCTTGTAACAATCCTATTGGCTCACATATACATCCGAAATAGCTCTTAACCTCTGATCGCTACTTCTGGGATAGTGTTTCACCTAGATTAATTTAACTGACTGGGGTTAGCATGGTACGTATGTAATAGAGTTGGTACATTGAAATAAGATTTACTTAACTAAACTTTATACTTAAAAAATCGAAATAAAATATGTCGGTGCTACTTTAACATAACGATCATGTCTGGAGCGCTATTGTGTAACATTTTCGCTTCGTCAATTTCGTCGTTTTACATTTAATATCTTACTAATTTTAACGACATTGTTATAACGAGAATAGGTAATGTTTCTCATAATGAATAATTATTATCATATATTAAAATCAGAAAATTTATTTAACATTTATTATCCTCCAATGTACCTACTGATTGCATGTGTCTGCTTAGTATTATATGAACGTATTATGCATCTTTATTTTTCTAGGTATATTAACTTTGTTTAATTATTATATTTTGTGTTTTATTAAAACGGTCGCTTAGGCGCATGTGTGAATTTTTTTTTAAGAATATGTTTTACATTATTAAGTACGTCGCAATTTTTTTTTTGTTTCTGTCCCATCAAAGTTAAGACTTGTGTATTGAAACAGAAAAAAACGCACACTTTTAATTTCAAAAGTTATAAATGATTGTTAAAATTAAAAATGTGTTTGTTCCACGCATTATAAGTTAATGTAATGCTGGCTATAGATAGACGGCAAAGAAGATAGAATAAATAAAGGATCACTGAGATGGTTTGGTCATGTGAAACATAGAAACATATGAGCGAAGAGGAGATGGTAAAGAAAATATATGTGGCGAGTGTTGAAGAAAAATGGAATAAAGAAATTTCGCGAAAGACCTGGCACGGTCAGATAAAGTGAATATAGGAGAATGATCCTGTTAAAATCTTCAACAACCGAAAAGCGTGCATGTGAAGGTATATTAATGTGCCTGAACAATGTTCCACGTATTCTACTGGCTGTCAGGTCGTGTAGTCCATACTTTATATTATGTGCAATATATTTTTTTAATATTTTGATTTATTTTCACCTTGTACTCTCTTTTGTTTTGCTGCATTACATGCATATCGTATTTCTTTTACCACTGCATTTCACTTTTGTATGATAAATATTGCGTATCATGTACATATATCATTTTATTTTCATCTTATAAATTATGACTGGCAGTCGAGTAATCGGCTATCGCCGACATTTTTTAATGCTAAAGTGGCCATGCTCACTATCCAGCTGACACTCATGGTAATGCGAGCGGAATGGGGAGGCATCCACACAAAACCTCCTCTCCGTCTCTAAGGCGCAGGCGCAGCGACAAATAACAATTGGAACATACTTATTATCCATTAAGTTGGAATTACAAGTTACACCTATACAAGTAATACTACAGTTGAAATACAAAATATCGATGCAAAAAGTTCGTAGTGTCCAGGGCGCGACCAACAAAAGTGTTCAAAAGAGATATGAAACTGGACACATAGTATAACAAAACGCGAACTCGATACATGAGACAAATGTATATTGGATAATACATATTTAACAATTAAGATAGAAATATAAGATTTAAATTTGTATATTGTATAATGCTTAAATAAAAATTATAATTTTCTGTGTTTTATTTAAATGATCGCCTAGGCACTTTTTTAAATCATGTTATATCATTTATTTCAAATTAGGTGAAATGTTATAATAACACTTTCAAATGAAATTGAAAAATATGTATGCGATCCAAAAAATGAATAAATGATACAAATACAAAGAGAATACTTTATGTGTTATGAAATGTAATTTATTATTAGCTGTGGGAAAATTATATTTACATTTCTTAAGTAGACTTCCGATAATACATTGTGTTATACCCACGACTGTAATGTAATATAAATAACCTGCATTTATCAAGAGACTTCACTCCCACCGAGCGCCATCTGCGGGTGACACATATGATTGTGACGAGGGCAGACGAGGGTCTTGCGTTAGACAGAAGAGGCGGGAGGTTCCTCTTCTTCCAGACAACAAATGACACATATGAATATGAAGGACATCCTTTTGGCTAAATATAAATGTCTTCTGGTTATGGCACTATCACACAACGTGATATTATTCCAGAGGATAAAAATAAAGCTTTTATTTATTTATACATGTATGAGGTTGTCGCAAGATTTTCCGCCGTTCTTTGTAAAATTATAATGGTGCATAATTTTAATTAAAAATATATCTTTATTTATATTTGTGCTATTCACATGCCAGAAAGAGAGGGCGGCCTTGGAAGACGAGGCATGATCTTTTTTTAGATGGGAGTTGCAATTATTTCTGGCTTTGCTTGTACAAGCCTTATAATGTATATCGATGGTAGATTAGGTATTCTACTCTAGCTACTACTTGAAAAACTATAATTTAATAAAATTATAAATGGAACGAAAAAGCAAACACAATAAATTAGATATGTGGGTATTAAAGCAAAGGCAGCAATATCGAAAAATTAAAAAAATATTTTGAATGGAGTCACTGAGGATTACTAATTTAAAATGTACTATTTCTATATATATATATTCTAGATTTTATGTATCTATGCCTTCCAAAATCATGTTTCCTTTAAATTTATTGGCTATATTTCCTAAAAAATTTTGAATTTAGTATATTCGTTTTTTTATATTGCCGCTTTTGATTTTAAACCCCACATACCTTGTTGAGCCAATTTGTAAGAAAATTTTCTTCCAAATAAAATATATTAATCTTTACTATTAACTTTTAGTGAACATTTTTAAATTCTAAAAAAGGGACACAACGTATGTTCACGTATAATATAATTTAATGTGAATAATGAAGAAAAAAAAAATTTTTAACAGGCTCTGTTCAAAAGCGAAATATTGTTAAACTTGGTGGTGGCTTGAGCGTATAATGCATGCTCATCATAGTCAAAATTATACTCCGCCGAGACCCACTACTTGTTGCACGGCGTCGAACTGGAACCCGCCAAATCTTAGTATAACTTGTTAATGTAGAAATCGTACTCAAATTATATTTATTGATTTGTGCCGGTCTAAATTTTGTTCTGAACATTATTTATAATTTATTTTATCATGAAGACATTATTCACCGTTCTTCTTCTTATTATTATTCTACCTTCATCTCTCCACTGCTGGATATAGGCCTCTTTCATAACCCTCCATCCTTCCCTATAGTTGGCTTCTTGTAGCCTTCCATTCACCATTATATTACTTTATTATGAAAACATTATTTATAAATTGTTTGTCATAAAAACATTATTATTAGTTTCTTTATTATAAAAACCTTACTGATTTGTCCGTATTCTGAGCTAAGCAATATTTCTATTTCTGTATCTTAACAGTTATTTTATAATATTGTAATGCCGCCAATTTTGACGTTTTACGTTTTACAGGTAAAAAATTAATAAATTCAATCAATTAGAAAGCTCATTATTCATAATTGTGAATAAATTAAAGTTTGTTTACATTTAAGAGTTTTCTGATTGGTTGAATTCATTAATTTTCAAACCTGTCAAACGTGAAACGTCAAAATTGGCGGCTTTACAATGTTGTACATACCTGTCAAGATAAATAAATAGCAATATTCTTCTTCTTCTTCTTCATCAGCCTTCATCTCTCCACTGCTGGATATAGGCCTCTTCCATACCCTTCCATCCTTCCTTGTAGTTTGCTAATTGTAGCCATTTCTTTCCCCCCACAGCGGCTATATCGTCGGCCCATCTCTTTTGAGGTCTTCCGATGCCTCTATTATTCTCTCTTTCTCATTTCCTAAGGTCTCCATTTCAGAACTCTGAGAGGCCATCTTGTATATAGCAATGTTGCTTAATTCAAAATACGGCCGATTATCATAAAAAGTGTATTGTTTAATCATATATCTTCCAAATATTCATAAAATATTTATACTTTGTACTCTAATATCACTCTTGGACCATTTATCAGCGTCAGTAACGACCTATTGACGGTTTGTTTTAAAAAAAAAAATCATACCTATGACGTAATTGTTCATCTAACGACAAACTCTACTATGTAGTGGTCAATAAAACTTAGATCCCCGTCATATTATACTATTAAATCAGCAGTAAACGATATTGAGTTTCTCCCGGAACATAAATAGATACAATCAATAAACGTGGTAATAATTTTAGCAGGAAATTAATTTTCATTTGAACCTAAATTGAAATTTTTGTTCGAAATATTTTGAGAATGTCCAAATTTTTCAAGAGCACAAAACTTTGTTATGATTTTATCCCCAGGGTGAGGTCATTAATCAAGATATATTATTATAGATGTCTCATAGAGACGAAACTATATTTTTGTATGGGAAAGGAGATATGGAAGTCTTTTTGGGCATTCTTAGAGCTTACGCGGCTTAGAGAGACGGCTGGTTTAAGTGATCACTTTACACAATGTAACGTTCACATTTCCACACATCACGCGACTCGCAGAGGTGCAGGTGGCGCTAATAAAAATACAACTCGCGTACGAAACAAGTTGTGTAACCATCAGAGTTGTTGTAGACCATCTATAAGATTCAAAAATGACCTGTTAACGGTCTGATTGTAAAAAAAATAAAATAAAAATTAAAAAATATATCATACACTTATACATTAAAAAGGTTATATATTATATAAAAAGGTTATATATTATTATATTAAGGTTATATATATAAAAAAAACTTAATAATCCACATTGAAAATATAGAGGTATCATTACTAGCTGCAAAAATCTACGTATACTCATGAGAAAAGATTACAAATGTTTTAAGTATAACCCCCAAATGTTTTAATATATGAAAGATTTTAATTTGGAACTTATATACAACGTTCAAAATGTTGATATCTGGATATTCTTACGATAAAATTGGTGAATGTTGCATTATGTAGAGTGATCACTTGAACCAGTTCCTATAGGTTGTAAACCCTGAGCCATCATATAAAAAGACACATACACGTTTCACATATATATAGCTTCGTCTCTGTGAGACTTCTATAAAATTATCTTAATTAAAATTTATTAGTCTTACTATTATCTGTTTATATGTCAACACATGTTGGATCCTGCAATGGGATTCCAACGTCGGCGTAGAGAGAATAAAGAAAGGATTGCTGAGATGGTTTGGTCAAGTAGAACGTATGAGCGAAGAATGGATGATTCAGAAAATATTAAAGCCAACAGGAATAGAGGGCGTCCGTGAAAGACCTGGCATGACCAAATACTACAAATACTGGAGGATAGCCCTGTTAAAAGCTTCAACAATCGTAAAGCTTGCATGAGAAGATGTTAAAAATGTGGCAGAAGCAAAAGTGGTGTGCCAAAATAGAATAATATAGCGTTCTATCCTCTCTGCCTTACGTCGTAATGGTTATTTGGTTAGTTACTTATACTTATATAATTTCATGTATTATTTTAAATATTGTGTACAATGTTATATAATAGCGATCAATATATAAGTATTATGATTGCACAAACCAACGGTAATACACCCACATATAATTATTTAGATCTGCGGTAACTTGTACAATGATCCATGTCAATGAAGATTAATTATACAAGTTTCACAGAAACAAAACTACTTATATGAGAAACATGGAAGTCTTTTTATAGGATGGCCCAAGGCCTACGACATGTATAAGCTGAATAAAGTGATCGATCTACACATTGCAACGTTCACCAATTCCATCGTAAGAACATCCATACATTATCAAATTTTTATATATTTTATATATGTTCCAGATCTAAAAACTTTTCGTTTATTTGAAGGGGCTATGCTAGAGTCATCTCTAGTCTTTTCTCGTAAAGTAGTTAGTATAAATAGATTCCGCAGCTGGTAATGATATTAAGTGGAGTATTAAGCTATATTCTTTTTAATTTATATATGATATTCTTCAGAATTATTTGACATATATACTAGAATACGCTTGAAAGTCACTTTGGCCATGTTTCTCATATAAATAGTTTCGTTTCTGTGAGACTTTCATAATTTATCTATAATTTATCTTTATTAATTATTCATCCTCTGGGGACACAAAGCAGTAACTGTGTCCTCAAAACACCTGCATATAAAAATATTGTTACGATCATTTTCTTTTGATAATCGTATGTAACCTGATTTTTAATTGTACCGTTAGTTTTCCATAAACAAATAAAATAAAATTTAGTTTAGTGAAAATTATAATAATTGTACCACAGTGAAACTGCCTTATAAACTGATAATAATACTTTTATAGTTTAATTTTTTATTTTTTATGGTTAACCCGTTTAGGAAGTTGAAGTACCAGATTCTATAAATATAGTGAAATGATAGAAAGTTCAGGAAGTACTTAACTGCATTTATGTGCATAAATCCTTTAATATTCCAGTACCTGCATGGGTATTGAATCCGCAGTTGTGACGCTAATAAATAACGCACGGTAATTTATATGCGTACACTGCCAATATCCTTGGCAGGTTGTTTCCTCTCGTTAACTCAAAATCGCTGGGCAAATTATATAATTTATTGCGATCGAAAGTCGTAATATGTGGAAGTGTTTGTTGGAGGTTCGCCTTGCGGTACAATTAATATTAGCGCCGGTTCTACCGCAGACCCAATAAACAGTCCGCCCTATCTCGATGCTGCTCTGTTTGAGCGGCTTTGTGTTGGTTCGCGGGCATAATGAACGGTAACGAGAAAGTAAACGATAACCGCAACGGCAAGATTTGAGCATTTCTCAAAACGTCAAGGCTTTAGCGTTATTCAATTCAAAGATCCGCTCAGTACATCGTCATGAGAGTCTAAAACAGTAAGAACTATACGTGATAGAGGAACGTATAGCAATCTACACGTTATATTATAAATAAGAAATTAAAATAAAACACAAATCACTATGTTTGCACCACTTTATTAGATTAAACAATCTACATTGTTCTCGAAACATGTTGGGCCTTAAACACGAGTGGGCCTTAAAGGAAATTACTTCATTTATGGTGATGCCATCCCATCTTCCATATGGAGAACGATTAGAACTTATAGACATACCCGGTGAGTGCACAAGCAAATGGAGAACACATTCTTTGCCCAGTCTTCTTCTGATGACGTCAGTGCCGCGCACACTCCCCCCTCCCTCGCATTTATTAACTTCATAAATATTGCAATTAAGTAATTTAATTTAAAAAAATCAGTTCACGTAAGTAAGTAGCTCTCTCTTTCCTGCCTGTCTTTCTTTATACAACATTCACATACAAACATCGCGACGAACATTCATACATCGAACACTGAAAGAAGCCCAGATATTAAAGGCGGAATCCCTTCACACATTTCGTGCACCTTCATAACAAACCTCTTTATTGAAACCATGTATAAACCATTAAAAATTCAATTATACATTAATTTTCTAACTATAATTTTTTTTATTTTTTTTATTAAATTTATTTGGTAAATGTACAAACTTAAGAGTGTATTCAATATAATATAATCAATACACATTTAAATTACACGCTTACCCACTTTTAAATGAGAATTTATTCTCGTGTTTAAAAGTGGGGGCATTGTCATATATGTATATATCTATTATTAATGAAATCGTTAGATTAAGTTATAAAAATTAAGACATTAAATTAAGTAAGTAAGATATAAACAATACAAGAATACAAAAATGTAAGACATTAGATTAAGTAAATAAGATATACACAATATACATAAAAGTCAGCGTTCGTGTGCCGTTCGACGTTCCCGTTTTCGTAGAATTACGAGTCCGCCTTTACATAATGCAACCGTAACGGGACACACCACAGTTTTATTGAACGTCTGCGACCACTTCACTTGTTGTCATATAAATAATCTTATCATTCACCATTTTACAATAATGCAGGTCAGTACTTACTTAGTCCGCTGCCAGATAATAAGAAATATAATCTTTCGGTAGTAATTAACTCCCTTTCCGTAAAGTGAACATGACATTTAATTTAAGCATGTTTATATAACAAGATGTTAGAATCTGGATATATTGCGCACTATCAAAATTTCTCTTTGGAATACTCCACAAAACTATGGAGCAATCTGGAATCGACGAGAGCATTCTAAGGCGACGAGGCACTGAAAATTTCGAGGAATCCCTAGAAATGTCAAGATTGTTCTCGAAGGATCGCGGAACCAACCTAATTTCATCATTACTTATTCTATTTCTTAGGCTATTGTCTCTACTCCATACGTCATCACTGGCAGAATGCACGAGAGCACAGATTATTGTTAACTTCTTCAAAACAGCTAAATAATTTTGTGACATTATTAATATAATTAATAAAAATAAACTTGTATTGAAAAATATCAACATGCTTCAGAGCCCATGGCCTCTTCGTCAGGATACAATTCTATACTTATAAATTAAATTCAAATATAGAAAGATTATGGGTAGGTGTATGTAAAATGAATAATACCTACTTTACATGAAAATAAATTGAAAATTTTTTAAAAAATTAAAGGATCTTTTAAATTTATTTTCATTTTAAGTAGATTTTTTATTATTATTAAATTTCCATATGTACTTTTTCTATATTTTGTTTATCTATTCTTCGATTTTTGAATGTAATATCTTAGTTTACAATTGTATCCTGACGAAGGGGCCATGGGCTCAGAAACATGTCGACATTTTTCAATACAAAAGTGGTGAAAACTAAGTTTATTTTTATTAATTATACTATTCTTTTAAAGCTAATTAGGATTTCTTTGTTTTTGAAAATATTTATGTTTAAGTTTGCTTATACTATACTGTTCATACGGATATGTTGTATCCTGATGAAAGGATTGTTGGCCCCGAAACATGTTGATGATTCAATAAATAGTCGTTTTATAGTGTTTTCTTTTTATTAATATATTAAATAATAGTCATAAAAGCATCAGACATAAGATCGCTTCCAGATAAGAGACCCACCTCATAAATTGCACCATAAAATTCGTCACATTCCTTCACTGTAAGTAGTGGTATATTTTTTAGCTGCAAAGGGAAAAGATTAATGCTTCGCAAACATTATTGACTAGACACACAATATAAAATCCATTTTTGGAAGCGTAGACTTCAATACAAAGTGATTATTTATAGATACATATTATGTATATCTATTAGTAAGCTTACCCATCTAAATGCTACTACCAATATTTTCATCGTTAATTAGATGAATGTTTTAATAGTATTTATACACTTGGATACTAACGTTTATAGCCTAGAATAAGCCGATAATAGAAATACGATAATCCCCTTTTAATAACACTTTCAAAATTTAATGATACGTTATATAACGGATTTATTCATTGCAAACCAGTTTAATGATATGCACAACAGGTAGTCAGCTACCTGCTGTCGACAAATTCATTTGTTTATTACATTTACATCAATTAACCTGCAATGCGAAATGCATAAAGACAGCGAAATTAATAAATAACACTGCCGTATCTAATCTGGTGCGCCTACATATGGCGAGGCTAGATATAAACCGCTTGCTTAGGTTGCACTGAGCCATATTAAAAAATATATTAACCCTTACGTGACTAGTGGTTTGAAAAGAAAACCCCTTAATCCTTTTTTCGTCTTGTTGCAAAAATGCTACAAATCTAAAAACTACTTATGATCACATAATATGTGCATGTATATGTATGTATATATGTGTATTTATGAATATGCATGTATAATATATACATGTATATACATGCATGTGTAATGTTTATATACTTACACAAGTAATGTTCACTGTGTTATCTTGTTATAAGATCTTTATTATTGTTTTTTGGAAAAAATAAATGTAAATTTTGATTATCGACTGTTTCATATTATTACAACACCGTTACATACCATTTCTATGTATGAAGTAGACTGAATGACCACTAGTAGCGCTGCAATAGTCAGTGTTTGAAATTATCAGTTAAAAATTTGTTTTAACACAGCATGACAATGGCGCACCTATGTTTCAGATCAGAAGATATTTTTACTAAAAAAATATTTCCATAATAAAAGGTAAGGTTTCCATGATATAAGTGATTTGCGATAAATGAAATTTTTTACGTATTATAAAATAATCTAATTGTAAATAATTCCATTATGCTTAGTTGCGAATTTGCTACTTAATGCTCTTGTTGTACATTTTAAACTGCATGAATGATCATTTTCTTTGTAAATTGTAATGAAATAAAATTATTTTTATTTGTAAAAAATATTACTTGATTATTTCTCCACGTAAGATATAACAAAATCTAAAAGACCTGTATTATTATAAATTTATTTCTAAGATTGCTAAAATGAACAAAGATCCTCATAATAGAACCTCGATATACGTCCGCTTTGGAATAAGTCCAATTTGGTTAGTACACATCCTGTTAGGTTGCGAAAAATTTTGCTTGATATATATAAGATTGTTGAAAAACGACTCTCATATGCACGACGTTGCTAGAGACATTGATTTCGCTACAGACCATTAAAAAAAAGTCAATAAATATTTTATTTTTTAAATCATTTTTCCTATGTTATTTTCTGCAACAGTATTATAAGGGTAGGTATATTTAATAAAATAAAGAAAAAATAATAGAAAAATCCGTATATTTTTTTACCCCGAAAAATGTCAAAGTATGAAACACATAATTAGCATTAAAAAAAAACATTATCATATCAGATAATTTCAAAATATTTTCAGAAACAAGGACGACGACTCTCGTATTCCAGTAGGCACGACACTGATGTGTCGAATTCTGTTCTGGGTTCGATTCCCGTTAAATTCACAATATATCTATGTGATTTTATCTAGTCTAAATGTTTTTGTGGTACATTCTTTAGAGTAATTGGACCTCCTCGCCTGTTGTGGCGTTTAAAACTAGAATTACTAGGTAATTGTATTTTTCACCTAGAACTCATTATTATTTCTGATATATTTGAATATAAAGATGCTGGAAAGGATAGGAAATGAAAAAACTTATTTTAATGTAAACAAATATGTGAATTTTAGGCAAATTCTGCATTTCTTTACTGTTATGTTAACTTTCATCCGGGTCATAGCTGTCGAAGATACGGCTTGGCCCGGCCCGATACCATTGCAGCCCGCCTGTTTGCCGACCATTTTAACATAAGCTAATTACATTTTCAGTGAACAGTAATACGAATTAGTAGTGTAGAAAATTTTGAAGAAAGAAACACTTTCGATGAACATCATTTTCAGATGATTACCATATTATTAAGAAGGCTTGAAACTTGATTTTACGATTATAATAAAATTGAAAATGATATTTCAATTTTCATTCAATTTAAGTGATTGAGTATCTAATAATATCGTAATTGATTCTCGTCTAAAAATATTTTAACTAAAATAAATATTTATATTAATAAATAAAATAAATTTTGCATTATTTGGTTTGATTTTTATTTACCTGTTTAAATAAAGTATCCGTTAATTAAATAATATAATTTGATGATAGATTTAATTAAATGAAAAACAAATGAGATGAAAATTTTTATTTTTATGTTTTGAGATATTATCATAACACCGTTTATAAATCAGTTTTCAATCGCTGACATCATTGAATAGCAATCACTATAGCATGAATAAGAGAATAGTAGTAATCTGTCTTTTTTTCAATCATTCAATTACATAAATATAAGCTTCAACATTGAACGCAAGTTGATGAAAATCAACAACTCTTTCAAATAAAAAATAAATGATTGTATGTGACATACCTACTTACTTTTTAAGTTTAATGTTTAGTAAGCAAAGTGCGTTTTCTTACATACTTACTAAGGGCATTACTAAACACAACTGAAAGTAGGACAAAAAATATGTTCAAAATATTTTTTCAATATTTTCAAAATGTTCAAAATTTTCAAGAATACAATACCTGTTAGATTTTATTCCCAGAGGGAACATCAATGATATATTATAGATGTCTTAAAGAGACGAAGCTATTTATATGATAATGTAGGTATAGAAGTCGTTTTGGATGTTTATATGGCTTACGACGTATGATAGGTCTCTCTATGAGACATTTATAATAAACTGGCTGTTCGTACCCGGCGTCGCATGGGTTAGGAATTTAATTAAAAATAAGTTTGTTTGTAAAATAACAAAGATTCCATTGTTTTGCAAAGCTTCTAATAAAAACAACGTGAAACTTTAATCTATACTGATTCTAAAGAATATGTATGCAAAATTTGGGTCAGATATGTCAAACGGTATAGACTTGTTAAGTAAATATACCGAGGAGAGAAAGTGTGGTAAAGTGGAGGGAGGAAATATCGCCTATGTTACCCGCCGGGTCCTAAAGAATAAGTACGTAAAATTTCGGTCAGATTGGTCTAACGTAAATTTGTACAGAAAATATAATATGGAGTTGGGGAGGGGAAAGGGGGAGGGGTAAATGACGTCTGTGTTACCTGCCGAGTACTAAAAAATAAATATGCAAAATTTGGGTCAGATCGGTTAAATGGTGTAGATTTGTATAGAGAACAGACAGAAAAACTTTTAGGTATAGATCTAGATATAAATATGTTTTTAATTTTTCCTTTTTAGAACTTTTTAATTCTGCTCTTAATACACCTGAAATTGACAGCCCTGATCTAAGTGAAAACAGTCTAGCAGTAACTAGGAAGGCTTTAACATAATAATTGAGCCGTTTATGATTAGCGACTAACACAAGTGAGGCTTGCGCGCGTGCTCAGTGTTTTATGTACAGTGACATACATATGTATACACACTCACTTACAATAACAGTATTACATCATATTTTCAGTAATTATATTAGTCTTTCACCTGCTCTTACAAATGTTGTACTAATCACTTATAAATCTTCCATTTTGGGTTTGCATTAAATACTTTAATATAAAAAAAACAAAAATAATAATGTAGGAAATAAAATTAGGTGCCTTAAAAATAGTTATTCAGATAAATAATAAACGGTTACGTCATATCTTTTAATTTTTAAGATTATGTTGGATACTGCGTGAGTGGCAAAATAATAGATGAAATGAAAATATTCTTTTTGAACATATGACACAAAATAATTTTAGAAAGTTACTTAATATTAGCACGTGAACTATCCACAAAAATGTAATGTACAGTTATATGAAACTTTGCAAAGGCAGAATTGGTGGAGGAATTATGTTTTAAGATTTTAAAGCAAAGAAATGCAATTATATTATTACTAGATGTAGAGTAATCACAGAATGATGGAAATGACATAGAATGTGAAGATTAGTTGAATTATCAATTAGAGAATGTGTGCCATTTCTCAAAGGTATAGTTATTAATTTCTTGGATGCATTTCTATGAAATAAATATTATATTCATAAATTTATAAATTATGCTAGCAGTAACCCTTCAAATGTGACGGTGCTTTTACATGTCGGTTCTTAAGGAATACGTTTTTATATTTTTATAAAAAAAACTTTAAAAATCGAAAAAATTCGAAAAAAAGCTCAAAAAACTTTTTTTCAAAGAAAACAATTAATTTTTTGAAAAAAAAATCTCAAAAAAAGTTCTTAAAGAAGTAACTGACATTGTACAAGGTTACGGGGACAGATAGATAAATAGACGGACGGATGGATGAACAGATAGACAAACAAATTATTATAATTTGGAATTTTTATCTTAGGATCTAGAAAAAAAGAAAAAAGGGTCTAGAAGAAATAGTAAAAACACATGAAGAAGATTTTAAAGAAACTTGGAAAAAACATGAAAGAAATTTATTAGGGTTATTTTGAAAACGTTAATAACCTTGCAGGACTCTATTCCCGCCTTGATTATGAGTCGAAAATGTTCTCATAATATGGTCAAAATACTGTTATTATCGGGTTAAAATTACTTTAAGGATTTCATAATATTTTCAATTGAATTTAATTCGATTGAAAATATTATAACAATAACATTCGATAACAAAGACCGATAAGAATGCAGAATCTCAGTACCTGATAAGCCAATTGAACAAGTAACTCAGTTTAGATACCTTTGCAGTGAAATGCTCGGCTCTCATGACCTCCCGAAAAAGTTAGGCCTCAGGTGGATAAGGCTGCAGTTGTGGAAGGCTGCCTGAGAGACGTTGTATGGAGGAATAAAGGCATGGGAACAGATAGCAAGGTACGCATTTATAAGTCCTGTATACGGCCTATCCTCAAATATGGTACTGAAGCGAGGGCAGACAGTGTCAAGACAGAGAGCATGTGATGAACAACTGAAATGGGAACTTTGCGTGCTATCGCTGGGAAGACTCTGCATGATCTCGTGAGGAATACAGTAATCCGGGAAGTCTGCGTGGTTTAAGATGTGGTTAGATGGGGGCGATAGCGTCAACGATCTGTACACTAGACATCGTCAGCATAGATTGTTTCACATTCCAATATACAGGACCAACCTGCCAATGGTTATGCCTGTTGGAAGAGCCACAGCTATGCTGAACAAGATCGCTTTGGGTATTGATATATTCCATGTGTCTGGGGGGGTTTTCCGAAGCGGGATTCTCCTACACCTTTGACCAGATTTTATGTTATTTTTAATTTATTAAATATTTTCATTTTTGATATATACTTCCTAATATGTATGCCTTAAACATTTTGTTTGTCATGTACATATTATCATGAAATAAATTGAATTGAATTGAACGATACTGGTACCAACAAGTGCAGAGAATAAGTACAGCAATAGTACACCATACACAGCTCTGCATGGCATACCAGATGGACCGCGCAGGGAGACACTCGAAGCGATGGAGAGATAGCTGGAATTCAGCAACGCAAGAGGGGACTCCTGCACAAACAGACTCTTGAGTCTAAACAAAGCTGAAGAAGAAGAAGAAGAAGAATTTAATTCATTGTCAATGCTTTACTGAATGGACAAGTCTGAAAGAAATGTAAAAGTAATGTGAAATATATCCAGAAAGACAAAAAAGAACACACGTTAATACAACAATGTAAAATGGGTAAAATGAACGCATCAAGAATAAGATTCTAAGTCTTTGTTCTGTCTGCCGACGTGCATCATAAGCCAATAAACGATTACGTAACAAGAGGTGTAACAATTAATAAATCATCCAAAGGATGCGCAAACCGATAAAGCCAGGAGATTTATTTGATTTTAACTACACAAACATACATCACCTCGCTGAGCAGAGGTCTCCCTCTCACAAAGCGGAAACCGCTGTAGGTATAAAGAGCGCGTATTATGTGCAGGCATCGGCTCGTTAGGAACTCCGTAATTAACCTGATATGCGATAATCGTGCATTGATAATGGGGCACATCAGAGCGCGGCTCTCGGTTTATCAAACCATCATGCATGCTGTATGGGAAATATGCGAACGGGTAACCAAACGTTTATCTTTATTTCTGAACGAATTGTATTTGATATTATCTCCGTAATAGCGTTGATTTATGTGTATTCATTGGAGTATTATTTAGGAGTTGTGTAACCTGAAATCACGGAATTAAAAAAGGTTGCGTTTTCAAAGGTCAGTTATTGTCTCAGCGGATTTGGCTCACGGTTTAAAAATTATAAAAAATAAACAACGCGATGAGTAATAGTATGTTAGCTATTAGATAAAGACGCAGCCGTAGACAAAACTGCACGGTTAAATAGGTAATTTGTCTCGTAGCGTAATCATTGTTCATACTTATAAGCAGAAAATGTACCTATTATGGTATTATTATTTAATCACATTACGCATTTTAATAAATAATGTTTGATAAAATTGGGACCTTTGAAATAATTAGGTATGGGTATAATAAATAATCTAGCATATATTTGGTTTATAATAAAGATATCGTAATAAATAATTTGTTCATCTTGAAACAATTTTTATTAAAAAAATAATTATTCCGAATTTTCGAATCAGCTTTTGGTTATTTATCATATTATTAATAAAGATTTACAAATTTTACATAAAAATTATTCAGAATAATAAAATCGCATAATAGTTTTTTTCCACTTATATATAGGTACATAGTATGTAATGTACTACTTACTATTTGATATATTTTAAGTATAATGATACTGCTCTCCTACTCAGTTATATTACTCATGTATAAGAGAAATACCACTGTAAAAACTGTCACTATCTTTATTGTAAAAAATGTATTTATCTATTAAATGAAAAAAAAATAACGGTTTGATAAACTATAAATTTTGGAAATAAAAAAAATGTTTACATAAAAAATTTTACATAAAAATTATTCAGAATAATAAAATCGCATACTAGTTTTTTTTCCACTTATATATAGGTACATAGTATGTAACTATTTGATATATTTTAAGTATAATGATACTGCTCTCCTACTCAGTTATATTACTCATGTATAAGAGAATCATTGTAAAACTGTCACTATCTTTATTGTAAAAAATGTATTTATCTATTAAATGAAAAATAAAAAATAACGGTTTGATATACTATAAATTTTGGAAATAAGAAAAAATGTTAATAGTAAATTGAAAATCATAAATAACCAGGTCCTTTTTACAAATCTTTTAAATGTTTTCGTGTTAGTACTTAAGGATTTATTAATTTCCCGTATATATTTTTTATATTTTTATTGTAGGTATATACTTCGATTTTTGATTAATTTGTAAGTATTCCTTGTATTCTGACGAACGAACCATTGGCCCTGAAACATGTTGATATTTTCGATATATAAGTTTTCAATATTCCCAATATATAAGTGGTAAAAACAAAGTATAGTTATATTAATTATATCAATAATGTCAGCACAAAATCATTTTGCTATTTTTGAAGAAAATATTATAAACTCGTCCATAATATCTGCCTTATTTCAATTTCTCAGCATCATTTCATTTTCTTTCAAACACTTGTGTGTAAAGTGTTTTTGTAGCAATATAAATAAGGTAATGGTTTACTATTGAGGTTGTATGTTAATTGATGATTTGATGATATGAAAATACATATTTTTGTATTTTGTTTTAATACATAATATATAAATGGTTATTTTTTATCACATGCAACCTCTCCAGGTAAAGTAATGTGTGTACTTATATTTTACATGTGTACTCGTATAAACCTATAGACACATGTAAAATATAAGAATTATATAAACTCGTGAATAATTACGAGACATAACAATAATAATCTATAACACCATTGCGTGTTAAGCCGTGCGCTGATTGCGTGTTACAGTATCTTAAGTTGTGATTCCAGCATGTTATGGACGTAACGGATCGACAGACGACGAAATTATTATATTTAGATAATGGTTTTACTACTTCCAGTGAAAACCAAAAATTGGCTTTTATATTTCCTATTTTTTTTTTTTTACTTAATTATTTTTAGCTGTTGGTTTTCCGAATAAATATAAATAAATAAAAATTTAATAAATTGGGTATATATAAATATAAATATAATTTATCAAAAAATCGACTTTTCTTAACCAATTAACGCGTAATCTAATATTTTATGAGATACATTTCTAAAATTAATTTCATAACATTTCCACTAGGCACGTGCCATCCGATAAAATATTACTATTCCGGGTCCCGCCGCCCTAGCGACAAGCTTAATTATTATTATTAGCCAGTTATTAAAACCAAACGGTTTGTGTCTTGGATAAATATCGATTGAATCGGAATGATGACACGTATTAAAATCTTGACAGTAAAAATATATAGTTTATGAATCAGAAAATGAAAATATAATTTGATATAATTTATAATCTGAGTTTTTTTATTTAAATAACTTATGGCTCTTGCATGAACGTCGATTAATAGATAATAAATTATATTTTTCTGCTCTTGGTTAAATAATCTACCTTTTTAAATTATTTTGTTTATTGAAAAATCTCGTGTTTAGTGAGGGATTATATATAAGACTTAGGATTCCCTAAACTACTTTGATATTTTTTGTTGCTGGTAATTAAAAATATTTAACGATATTTTTGATAAAATAATGTTTATAAATTTTACGTTACACTATTAATCAAAATATTTGAAAATAATCCAATGAATAAATAAATAATAAGTAACTTAAAATAGATGGATTAGATGGATAAACTAAAAAACTCAAACAGTTATAGTTACTGCCGGGACAAAATTCACCAATTGTTATATACAATTTTACATACATAATTTAGATACAATACAATTGATACATTTTTCTTATAAGTACATGTTATTTATTATTAAGTATTATGTTATTACTTTTATGCGACATCTATTATTTCCGATAAAATATGTTTAATCTTCGTGATTCGTCTTATTTTTTGTCAGACTTATGGAACTCGGAAGTAATAATCGCAGTCACTTTTCCATCCCTTAATTTCGCCATCGTGGTCCAATCTCCATTCTGCTGGGCAACGATCCACCTCCTGCAGATCTATCTTGACATTAATCATTCAACTCCATCTTGGTCTTCCACCTGTTGGCTTATGTATGGAATCTTTGTGCATGTTATTGATCTACCTATCTGCTTTCCACATGCTACAGCTTCCTTACTCGTACTTTCCTTAGTAAAGTCATACCCGAAGTTGAAGGATATTTTTCCTCCTATACTCTCTGATAAGAGTGTCTCTATAAGGGTCTTATTCTTGCACACGATTAATCTATTGGGTGTTTACATATGTTGTGTATATGTTACAAATCCTTGTCAACGTTCAACAAATTTTCAATGCCCCTGCGATTTAAAAAAAACATGTATTCCTTTTATTGAACACGAACAGAAGAATGAGTCAAAAATTTTCATTTTTTTCAACTTGACTTTTCAACTGAATTTGAAGGCCTGTTATTAAAAAAATGTAACGTATAAAGCAAACACAATATCTATTAGAGCAGAAAATTTTCTTTATGAATATTAATGAATAATACATTAAAAATTTATTTTTTTTCTACGAAGGATAACCAATTTTTTTTTACTTTTCGCGCAATAAAATTTTTAATAAAATTTCAATAACATGCATACAACGTAAGGTTTAACCTCTTATATTTCGGCTTTACCCTCTTTAACCAAATCGGGTAGGGGGCTATAGAATAGACAGTACTCTTCCACCAAACTCTGTCCTGCGCTGTGTCCGTCGCTAGGGGCCAGAGTTTATTCGCAGAGTTTCTTCATTTCCCTTTTCCTGGATCGTTCCTCTGGTCCTGCGGTTTCCTGTGCGGAGGATATATCCAAGCCAACATAACTGAGCCATTTTATTTGGATCAGTGGTGGGTTCATCCCAGGAACATTTCGGATGATATCATTATCGATTTGATCTCGAAACATCATCCTGCTGTACCCCCTTTAACGTTTTATTATTTAAATATATTTTGATGCATCGGGTCGTGGTTTTTGAAAATAAGGATTCGCGAAGAAGCCATCACAACCCATATCCAAGCCAACACGACTGAGCCTTTTTATTTGGATCAGTGATGGGTTTATCCCAGGAACATTTCGGATGATATCATTACCGATTTGATCTCGAAACATCATCCTGCTGCACCCCCTTTAAAGTTTTATTATTTAAATATATTTTGATGCATCGGGTCGTGGTTTTTGAAAAAAAGGTTTCGCAAAGAAGCCATCCCAACCCATATCCAAGCCATCACGACTGAGCCTTTTATTTGGATCAGTGGTGGGTTCATCCCAGGAACATTTTGGATGATATCATTACCGATTTGATCTCGAAACATCATCCTGCTGCCCCCCTTTAACGTTTTATTATTTAAACATATTTTGATGCGTCGGATCGTGGTTTTTGAAAATACGGATTCGCTGTGAGACGGTGTCGGGTTCCCCGCGCGGCGCACAGTGGGGCGAGCCGTCACGACCGCGCGGCCATGTGTGGGTCGGGCCGCCATTTCATGCTCGTGACCGCCCGTAATGGAACCATCTGCGCGGCCTCTTCACACTGTTGCACCCTGAGCGGATCCCCGACAACTAATTTATATAATTTGCTCATGTGATATTTTATCACATTTTCATATCTGAGCGTGAGCGCGCTCGGCCGCAGATGCCGGCGCTGGACCGGCCCGCCAGATGAAGTGTAATGAGATTTGTTTGCACTCGTGACGGAGCCTTCACGCATGTGAAACAAAAGCGGTATCCAATAAACGTTGCTCGTATTACAAAACCCACTTTAATCGTAATTTCTTCGCAACACTTGTAACAAAATGGTGAGCAGAAGGTATTGCGCACTGACCGAATTCCTATGGACAACACTATGGACTGCTATAGAACCTTCTACCATAGACCCGTATTATATACAAAATTTAAAAAAAAAACGCCTGGAAAGCCTGGAAATGAAAGGAACATTATAGTTAAAACTAGAATATCTATAAGATTAGAAAAACTAGCGTTTCGGTGTATATTAAGTGGGACTGATAGCTGCGCAGAGGAGCTTTCATTTGACATTTTGATCGGTGCGAAGTACGCGCGGAAAAACGGCCGGGTGCCTATTCATGGAAATACGGAGCGATAGATACTTGGCGAAAAATATCGAGCGAGTTTTTAACTAAGTTGCGAAATAAATAAAGTGTTACCCAGCGATAATAAAGAGTTCATAGACGATTGATGGCTTATGAAATAGTGTGAATTTAAAAATAATTTTTTACGTTTAATTTGTGTTTATTGATTTTGTCTAGTTAAAAATTAATTATTCACTAATTTATAAATGACATATTAACATCCAGTGTTTTCATTTGTCTCCCAAAGCCACGATCCGTGTCAATATCAATTGCCAAATTGAAATCATTATTTAAATTATTATTTTTTTTATTATTTTATGTATTATTTTAAAAATATATTGTGTACCTACCTAGTATTATTTTAGTGTCTTACTAAATATAAAATAAAAAAGCAGTGAACTGTCGCAAAAAATAATTGTCAGTAAAATCGGTTGGAATTGTACGATAGTGTAGTTTACAACATTATCTTCCGATTGGCGACGCGCGGCGGACTAACCACGCGTGACTTACGGCCATTCTCCCCCGTGTTCTACTCCATCTCGTGCTAAACATCCGACGCTAAACGCCGTAATTCTTCTCTTCTTAAAGACCATAGCTCATCATGTGGCATGCACCGCCCACTGTCGTGGTAAGCCCATCTAGGCTCCAATCGTCCTGAATATTTCGATAATTCCGTCGTCTAGAGCTAAAAAAATCTCACATCTCCAAAAAATCGTTTTATTACTAATCACACGACATGTGATTTTCTTTTAGCTAAATATGAAAAATATGTAAGTAATCGTGAGAAAACCCATATCTACTTGCTGAACTTATCAGCATTGCATGGGTAGGTCATATTCCTGAGAAGGAAAAGCCGAAGCATTTCTTCATCTTCCTTGCACTGTCCCAACTCATTGCCTAGGTAGGTTGTTGGGGACGGCTCTTCTCATTCTCAGGCTGTATCTTCTTCGGTTCTGGGTATCGCTTTCATACAGGCCGTTTCTCTGTAGTAATTTGGAGCATTGAGTCATCCAGGAAATCTTTGATCGTCCTCTGGATGACTATCAATAAAGCTCCATATAAATTACCTGCTTCACCGTGTAGTCTGGTGGTCTCCGTCTTATGTGCCCATACCATCTCATCTATCGTTCTCCAGCTTACTGTTTACGTCCGTGTCACGCAGGCTACCACGAATACGTGGGAATTTAATCCTATCCTTTAGTGTTACATATTGCAGAATAGCTCAGAAAACTCTGCACACACATGAAAACCTTTGAACAGGGAAGCAAGTTGGTTATTAGCATTATTCCGTATCCCAAAATTCAGAACGGATGTAATGAATTGGTGTACTATAATGCGTAGTGTGCTACTTTTAAATGAGCTGAGCGATCATGTCAATTTATTTAGCTTTTCACCCTTTAAACTGCTAAACTTGGTAAATAGAGCAATCTGTCATGCAGTCACAGAAAATATATATTTTACTGTCATGGGTTGAACGTGGCCGCGGAAAGCAAATGAATCACTTGAAGATAATTAAAGATTTTAATTACCTTTAATCACTGGAAACGAATTTAACTGGAGATATTTTATTTAATTCAAAATATCTCGCACTAATTCCATGTCTATGGAACACTTTATACTCTTCTGTTGAATATTCGTAATTATTCTTATTATGTCGTAATTATTTTTTATCTGTGACTTTGCCAATGTCAAAATTAGACCGAATCATCGCACGTACTTCTACGGAATTTATAACAGGTCGTGTTGCAGAAAATTCTCGCGTATTTTAGTGAAAATGGTCATCTCGCGAATGCCTCCGTAGAATCCTCTGCTTTCAACTACTTCGAGTTCTTTCCAATATCTGTTAGATTGTTCGAAAGTCTTCGATAATGAGTAGTTCCTATTATTTTCTCTTTCTCTCGTGATGGTATTTTTCAACACAGAACATCTTTTTTATTTATTATGTTGTTTGTTGTCAATTTAGCATCGCAAATTCCAAAACATCCTAAGAACCGCTGAAACAAATATAAAAAAGTTACCCTGGAGGTTTCCGCCGAGCTGGCTGGATGCCCGCGCCGTGTGCTTCCCAGTCCATCTTGATCTATAGGCCTTGATTTATCTTGACACGAATTTGTTTAGGAGAGCGGGGCATGCGTTTCTTTGATAAATACATCAGGTTCTCTGATCGGCAAACGGCGAGCGGCGTCAGGAAACCCCGGTCGATACAAACTAATAGTCCTCCGACAGTGTGGAAGATAAATCACCACATTATGCGAGAATTATAGTATCGATTTATTTATTTACATAACGTGCCGCTTTCGACTTAATACTTTTATTAACATACACTAATATGAGGAACAGTAACAGAGTGTAAGAAGTCGGAGAAATCAACGTACAATTGGAATCCCTCGTAGTAATGTATGTCACTGTGGAACAATAATTTCGAACTCTCCACCACACTCTCGTGCTTTCTACAAAACTTGGGAGATGCCTGGAATAGTCTAGAAGGAACCTTTTCCTAAATACTAGAAAGGAAAAGGATATCCTGGAGGATTCGAAAAGTCAACGTGATTGTGTATAAATAACGGGCCCAGGGCGCGGTGCGTCAATGTTATTTTGACGTTTCTACCGATGCGATATTACCATTCATATAAACTCATATAACCTTTATATATCCTTCAGACTTGTAGACATTCAAATTGGAATATTTTCTAATTAGAATTTCTACAGGTTCTATTTTTTTATTTAATTTTTTCAATTGATTCAGCAACATTGTTGATTGACATTTTTAAAAATTGATTGTATTATTTGTATGTACATATATACTTATGTTTTTTATTAATTACACTTACATGATGGAAAGGTTTTTCCGAAACATGTAGGTGTAATTAATAAAAAATATGAGCAGATACATACAAATAATACAATCACTATTTATTTATTTTATTTTATTCGGTAATCCAACAGGGAGACATAACTGCTTGATAAGACAAAATATAGAAGAAATAGTTAAATGTCTCCCACCATTAAAGGATAACACAGATAAGACATAATTATCGATAAGTCAATTTGATATGAATGACAGATTTAAATTATTAAGAATTAAAATAATTTTATAGATAATTATTAAGAATAAAATTTTTTTACAGATTCATTTTATGGATTGTTCCTAATTTAACTTTAGCATAAACATAAACACAAAAGGGTTCTTAATGTACATAATGCACGTGGTCAGGGAGGGAGATGAGTTTCTAGTATCTGCCTAACCATATGACGATACTCTTCATATTTGGTATTAAAAATATCTATTGAATTTAAGAGGTACCTAATTATAATCTGAGCATATGCGTGGGATGGGAGAGGATTTCCTATCATTGATATAAGTTGGAAGGGAAAAGAAATACCTCTGCAGGTAGGTGCCTCTTTTCCATTCCAATAGTGTTAAATGATATTTTCGTTTTAATGCCTTATGGTACAGGATATTTTTTGTTTGATTAACTGGCGCGTAAACAAACATAACTGATGGTTTTCGAATATGAGAACAAACAACATATAATTGACCATGCGAGAAACATGAGTTTTCAAAATTAATGTCGTTATAAAATGTTTACCCGTCATTTCAAAGTAGGTATATTCCCTTCGAGTTACTCGCGATTTAACCCGTAATTTGTATAAAAATATATATGGTTTGAAAGAAAATAATATTTCATAACATGATATTTTTCTTATAAGCCTCCGTAATCTCTCTCTTTCTATATATATATGACAAAAATAGTCAATAAAGACTCTTTTATTGAGAATATTTATTCTCACATGGTCAATTTTATTGATCAATAAAATGCCTTCAATATTATTGATACGCCTTCAATGATATTTATAGTAGGTATGTGTTTATGGACAACTTTTTTGAATTATTTGTATTATTTGTATCTACGGCTATATCAAACGTAATGCGAAATAAAGGTCTTAAAACATATTTTTATTAAATTTTCTACATTTTCTCATATACTTGTGCACTGATTATTGATAAAAATTGTTGTTTTAATTGTTATGTTGCAAGTTGATTGTAATATATTCCAAATTCGTCACACGTTCATCTTCAGGTATTTATGTAACCACCGCGGGAGGTGCTGCTTGTGTCAGCGTGTGCTTCTTTGCTGGAAATAAAGAAGTACACAAATATCTAAAGAATTCTCTATGCAAGAATATTCAAATATGATTACATCATATCACGCTGAGCATAAATTCAAGTCAACAAATTAAATGTATTCACGATTTTAATTGAGTTTGCGTAATGATAAATTCTGTAGCTTTGATTGAATTTACATATCGTTTAATTCTTTCTTGTCCAGGTAAATTATATCGGCAAAATTACTCCATTAATGCAAAGAAAAATTTAAATAAAAAAATGCACTTTTTTACAGTAAATTTTTCATATTTTAAGATGAGATATTCAGAAAGAAATTATTTAGAATTTTCTTTCAAGTAATAAGTATTAACTCAAACAAAAGGAAGTTAACTGAAAGTGTTTCTTGTATAATTTTCAACGTCATTTAACGAGTTTGTCTTAGAAATGTTTAAAGTTGAAATTTTGTTTGCTTTATGCAACGTTTAATTCAAATCATGTATTAAATTTACGATTTTATAAACTCCGTTCAAAATATTTACGCGAAATAAATTAATATTTTTGTACAGTTATTTGTAAACACTAACATATCAATGGATATTAATTTGTAGCTTATTGGTTGTCATTACAAATTGCCTCTTTATACTTTTACGGAGAATAATAGTTACCTGGAGGTTAAAACTGATGGACAGTTTGAGGACGTTCTGTAATGTCTACAAATATATAATAATATAACGAATATAATAATACTATCATCATTAGATATGGCATCACATACTCACCTTAACTATTTATCTATACTAATATACAAAGAGGTAAAGTAGTAAGTTTGTAAGTTTGGATTTAGGGGGTAATCTCTGAAACTACTCATCCGATTTCAAAAATTCTTTCACCAATATGGCGGTCCTTGTAGCACAGTGGGTATGACACTAGCTTCCAGAACCGAGTGTTCTGGATTCCATCTCCGTTGAGGTCATAATTTAATCCATGTGATTTACTCAAGCCTGGGTGTTTTGTGATGTATTTCGCTTCTGTAATTGGGCCTCCTGGCTTGTTGAAGCGTAATAAAATATATATATTTATAATGGACTTTCAGGATAGATATAGGCTATATTTTCTCCATTAAAATCAATGGGCTTTTCGTAGTGACCTATTTTATAAATAAAGTCTACAAAAAAATGGTCTAGCGATCCGTTTTTTACGAACCCTGCCTAAGCGGAGAAATATTTAAATACTTTATATAGAGAAGTTGTAGAACTAAAAAAGTTATATTAGAAAATCCGCGATGACATACATATATACGATAAATTAATACACAAATTGATAAAAATACGATTAAAAGTTACTCTACGTACGATGCAAATTGCTAAAATTGATAAAATATTACTAAAAGTTATTGTACTACGCGTGCGAAACCGCCCGGGTAAGTTAGTATTTTATAAATAGCTACAACCCGTCAATAATAACGGACTTTTTAAGTTTGAATTTCAGTTTTAGATTAATTAATTATTAATTGTACGTTAATAATTCACAACAATAAAATATTGCAAAATGAAAATAAAATGTGAAAAATCTATTTTTTATAATATGAATGAACTCAGCATTTTTTTTTGTATATCCAAATTACATATAATTTCTATTTGCTAGAATTTTTCTTATTTCACACAACGCCCATTAAATTTTAACTTTTTGAACAAATAAAATTATTGCGAAGTCGTAATAAATTTGTGTTACGCTGTAAATAGCGCCATTTGATAGCTTTAGTTTCGTTAGTCGTTTCAGCCGCAAGTTAAGTCCGTGAAAACAGCGCCATCTAGAGTCTTCCTACCTACCATAAGTGTTGATCTGTTACATGGATATTTATGTTTTTTGATTATTTTTCACGACGCCACATATGCAGAAGGATAGAACACCATGCTCTACTGTACTGTCTCACCACTATCACCTCGTTAACTTTCATACGTCATCTCATGCATGTTGTTGAGGAATATGCTTGTGATCATAATTGATATTATGAACGATGAAGTACACATTATGTCTCTCCAACTATCCTATTGTTTGTACAATCTTTTAAACTTAAGGAATCTTCTATTTCCACACAAAATTGTAACAATACTTTCGTTATAATAAACAAAGTTTCTCATAGCTAGAAAAAAAAACTTTGGGAGAGTCTTCTTCATTCAATTTGAATTCTGAATTTTGAATTTTGAATTGAATTGAATGAGAAAATGTCCTTTACACTTTGGGTGAAATATGAAGAGTGAAGGAGAAAAGTGACAATAAAGTTTGCGTTTTATTTCAGTATTTCTGACCCATCAAACATTGATGTATCATAAATTCAACTTAATTATTTGATAAATCGAAAATTCATTCGCTTTGATACTAAGTAAAATGATTAAAATATCGCAAAAAAATCTGGTTCAAATTTACAATGCCTTACATAGATCAGAAATATTGAAAAAATCCCAACTTTGATGTCGCTTATATCCTTAACTGTTGACATTTTACCTAAAGTGTAAATAATAAATTAAATAAAGAAAACCGAAGTATTTGCTACTAGCTCCGAGACATGTTTTATTTCTACTGTCGAAATTTAATCTATGATTATCCCCTCCACCCTAAGCTATGTTCACCTTATGTTCAAAACTGGGGGAATTTTTATGACGGTGACAGGTACTATCAGGGTCGCAATGCCGCGGAGATCAGCTCAGATCCATGATGCAGCATCTCCCCGCCGGCCCTCCCAAAGGGCAGCGAGATTAGCCAAAAGAAAGAGCGCGCGGCGTGTGAACTCCTTCTACATCAGAGAGGGAGCATCTGGACCGGGCTGTATGAGTGAACCTCCGTCGTGAGTGACCTCTGTGCGGTCCGGACCTCCACCGCAGCGATACCAATGATACATCACATTTAAGATACAATCAATACTAACAAACATTTGGGTTTACAAATAAAACCACGAAACCTTTAATCATTGTATTATCTTGTTGAATTAATCAGTCGGTATATGAGTTCATAAGTACACAGAAATATTTTTTATTTTTATTTATGGTTTTTGTGTTTAATTTGTAGAACTCCATATTTATTTTTAGCGAAATTTAAAATAAATTAAATTTTAATAAATATTATTATTAAGTTCTACGGTATTATTGTTAAGTATTTTTATGTGTTACAGCTGTTTCGGCTTGTAAGGCCATTATCAAACAGTGGATATACCACGTACAAACGACTTATTTATGCAATTTTAAGTTACCCCTTCCCATTTAGAGTAATTAGATATTTGTGGTGAAGCCCTGTAGTAATGTACGTTTTTTCCCGGGCACTTATCATTAAAGGTGCCTAGGTTAACGTTATGCTTAATTATCAAAATTCCCCGTTTTCTGCAAGTGTTATTTATAAATATTATTTTAATTTATGTCCTTGATTATTGGTTTTTTAAAAATATTTAGAAGTGGAGAGAAGATCATTTTTTGTTGATTATTTAAAAGTTTAATATTTGGATCCTTTTTATATTTATTTATTTCTAGTTGCTCAAGTAAATTCATCCTAAAACCTTTTGTTTCTATATGTAAAGGTTTTGGTTCGTTATCACCTTGCGGGACGTGGTTTTCATTTAATAAATGGGCCGCTAATTTTGACTCTAAATTTTTATTTTTATAGCAGCGCATGTGTTCCGCGAATCTAGTTAAAAAAGACCTTCCCGTTTGTCCTATATATGTGGCATTGCAATCTTTATGATTACATGTTCTTAAAAGAAAATTTTTCGGGATCTACTAGAAATGTTCTTATAGTAAGGTTCTTGAAATCTATAAATCCTGTAATATCAAATGAGAAATTCTTTTTAATAAACATGTTATCACGGGTCCGCGACAGTGGAAGATGAAAAAAAAACACTTTAATCAATTAAGTTTTTATTTAGTATTAATAAATCAAGTTACTAGACATAAATTAAACAGGAGCACTTTTCCGTTATCCACACTAATTTTGCCCGAGTCGCTCGTGTGTCGAACAATTTATTCGTCTTCTATAAGGTTGTTCCGAAATTAATTTCGTTTTTGATGAGGATTCTATTAAATTTTTCACGGCAAATTTCATACTTATGCCTCATAATCATTATATATTTTAACTGATGATATAGCGAGGCTTATTAGTGAAAAAAGTTGTTTGATTCTACGCAAAAGTTTTTGTTTGGTGCCCTATCAAACATGGAGAGTCGAAAGCAGCATTATCGGCATATTTTACTTTTTTACTATAGAAAAAAAAATGCTGTTCAAGCAAAAAAAAAATATTCGATGTGTATGGAGAAGATGACAGATGTATTGACAGACCGCCCGTACCAAAACTGGTTTGCAAAATGTCGTTCTGGCAATTTTGATATTAAAGATGCACCAAGTTCTGGAAGGCCAATTGAATAAGGCAAAATAAAAGCATTTATTAACGCAAGCCGCCGACTAACGACATAAAAGATTGCTGAGAGATTACATTTGTCAAATTTGATTTTTCATGATTACGTAAAACGCTATGGTTTAGTTTCTAAACTCGACATATGGGTTCCACACGTTTTTGGAGAGAGAAATTTACCGTGTCGCCTTGAAGTCTGTGATTTGCTTCTGAATCGTCAAGAAAATTATCCATTTTTGAATCGAATCGATCATGCAAAGCACTTCGAAAGCCGAGATTTATCGATAAAGGTGATGCTGTCTGTTTGGTGGGATTTCAAGGGAATAGTTTTATTTGAGCTTCTACCGGATAACACCATGATCAATTCTGAAATGGACAGATTGAATGATCCACTTAAACAGAACAGGGTAGAATTGATCAATAGAAAAGGGATAGTGTTCTACCAAGATAACGCAAAACCTCATACAAATTTGGTTACTCGTCAAGAGCTTTGATGGGATATATTACCACTCCCACCATATTCACCAGATCTGGCACCTTCTGATTACTTTTTCCAGTCTCTACTACATTTTTTAGACAGCAAAACCTTTATTTCAGGTGAGGACGGTAAAAATGCCTTAGATCAGTTTTTTGGCCGCAAAGATCAGAAAAACTATGAATGTGGAATCAAGCTACTGCCAGAAAGATGGCAAAAGGTTTTGGGCTAAAATGGTGAATATATAATAAAATAAAATATTTATACACTATATGAAAATCATATTTCATTTTAACCAACAAAAAAGAAATTACTTTCCGAGCAACCCAATATAATATTTTCCTGTCTGTGAGACACTTTATTACGCCATTTATTTTGCATTGATTCACTATCGAGAATATTTCGCACGTTAAGAAGTAGTCTGGTATTTCCTATTAATCTATTACCGCTATTATATATTATTTCACATTTCGTCATCTTTGACGTTTGACAGACTAGGCGTTTATCCTGAGGAAGAGGAGAAGGGTTGGTTTGTACTACGACGATGCGCCAAAACTAAGATAGGTACTTGTGATGCAAAATGTCCATAAATAATAATTATTTTTACATTTTAAGGATTTTCTGATGCGGCTGCTGACAGGAATTTTCGTAGAGTATTAACTAGGTTGAGGCTAATTACACAGCATATATTGAATGACGTTACACCTTGCTCAGGTCGCCGTGGCAGCCAAATCCGAATTATCTGCATTTACATACAGTAATTGACATATCTGTCGCACGTTTTAGTGACCTTGCGCATTTTTGAATTGGAGCGCTTTTTATATAGCACAACATTCAAGACGAGCTTGCAAGTGGGCGTGCTTTTACACAGTTGTGTTAGTGGAATGCAATAATTATACTTCGTTGGTGTTAAAGTATATAGATTTTTCCAAACTACTTATATGTCCTCAATTTTTTTTTTAAATAAATACTGGTACAAAACTACATATACAGACAGGGTGTCCCTCGATCACCTCGGAATCGACGTCAAGCCGAAATCGGGTGATAGATAGATGAATCATAATGCCTATCAGAAAAATAAAATATAATTTTATATAAAATATAAAATATAAAATATAAAATGTAAAATGTAAAATGTAAAATGTAAAATGTAAAATGTAAAATGTAAAATGTAAAATGTAAAATGTAAAATGTAAAATGTAAAATGT
Source organism: Agrypnia vestita (assembly GCA_016648135.1). NCBI lineage: Eukaryota > Metazoa > Arthropoda > Insecta > Trichoptera > Phryganeidae > Agrypnia > Agrypnia vestita. The sequence continues at coordinate 78,352 of JADDOH010010393.1, forward strand.
AAAATGTAAAATGTAAAATGTAAAATGTAAAATGTAAAATGTAAAATGTAAAAAAATGTAAAATGTAAAATGTAAAATGTAAAATGTAAAATGTAAAATGTAAAATGTAAAATGTAAAATGTAAAATGTAAAATGTAAAATGTAAAATGTAAAATGTAAAATGTAAAATGTAAAATGTAAAATGTAAAATTTAAAATGTAAAATGTAAAATGTAAAATGTAAAATGTAAAATGTAAAATGTAAAATGTAAAATGTAAAATGTAAAATGTAAAATGTAAAATGTAAAATATAAAATATAAAATATAAAATAATTATTTAGGTTAGGTTAGTTAGGTTAAGGTTTGGTTGGGGTAGATTAGTTAGGTTTGTTTACGTTAGGTTAGTTAGTTTTTGTTAGGTTAATTAGGTTTGGTTTGGTTAGGTTAGGTTAGTTAGTTTTAGTTAGTTTAGGTTAGTTACGTTTGGTTAGGTTAGGTTAGTATGTTTTGATTAGGTTAATTAGGTTTGATTAGATTTGGTGAGGTTAGTTAGTTTTGGTTATGTTAGGTTAGTTACGTTTGGTTTGGTTAGGTTAGTTACGTTTGGTTAGGTTAGGTTAGTTACGTTTGGTTAGATTATGGTAGTTAGTTTTGAATACGTTAATTAGGTTTGATTAGGTTAAATTAGTTAGGTTTGGTTATGTAAGGTGATGAGATACTTTTATGGATAAAATAGATGAGAGACTTTTATGGATGAAGTAGATGAGATACTTTTATGGACGAATCATATCCAAGCTCTTTTAAAAAAACTTGGGCCTATAGTTGGTGTGATGAAACGAGCTGATCTATTTGATACAAGAACTAAAAAAAATATCTACAGTGCTTTTATTCTCCCTCATATTTTATATGGCATTATTATTTGGTCGCAGTGTAATTCACAGGCGCAGGGAATGATACAAAAAACTTTAAACAGAGCCCTTAAAAAATGATCTTCAACCTGGATCGTTTCTCCAGAACCACTGACTTGTACAGGATCACCGGCATGCTTAACCTGGAGGATCTGATATATGTGGAAAAGATAAAGATGATTTATAGAATAAAGAATAGGTTGTATAAGAATAAGAATAAGAAAACGAATATCGTCCTTTACCAGAACAGTGACGTGCACAGACAACACACGAGAACAAGAGACTATGTAAGAAGTAATATACCAAGGACTAAAAGAGAAAGATATGGTTTCTTATACACTGCAATGGATTTCTATAGTGGGATCCCCAATTCCATAAAGGAATTAAATAGTGTGGAACTTTTCAATAAACGGCTGAAGGGACTCGTGTTGGAGAGGAGATAACTGTTTGACAAGTCAATGTGATTATATTTAATATGTGTACCCACTTATTTAACTGTATTTCCTGTCCCCTTATACTAGCATTCAATTGCTGTTTGGGGACATGCTATTTAATTTTTTTGTTAATTAATACAAATTGTTATATTCATTCTTCAATACAACTTTTCATTTTCTTTTTTGATACTTGATGTATTGTTAATATATTTTCATTTTGTTATTTTCTCTACCTATTTTTAATTTTTATTATGTTTTAATTTTCTAATTTTATTCCATTATTTGTTTAATCCCAGGAAACTTCACAGGTCATATTCTTTATAATATGTATCTATGTTTTCTCTATACTTTGATTTTTTATACTTTTATTTATAATTATTTCTTTATTTTAGTTGCTTTTATTATTATTATATTCTTTATAATATGTTTCTATATATAATACCATCTCTGATATTGTTATACGTACATGATAAATTACGAATTACAAAAATAAAAAAACATCAATTTAAAAAAAAAGGTTAGTTACATAGTTTTGATTAGGTTAGGTTGGGTAAGGTAAGTTGGGTTTGGTTAGATTGGGATAGTTAGGTCTAGTAAAAATAGTCAGGTTTCGTTACGTTAGTTAGGTTAGTTTTGGTTCAATAAGGTTGGGTTAGATTGGTTAGGTTAGGTTAGTTTTAGTTTGATTAGTAGTTTTAGTTCGGTAAGGTTAGGTTAGGATAGTTAGGTTTGGTTCAGTTAGGTTTGGTAAGGTTAATTAGGTTTGGTTAGGTTAGGTCAGTTAGAATTGGTTGGATACAATAATGTAAGTACGCTGAAGATGATGTGGTTTTATTTCTCACACTCACAACGTCATCTTAGCTACTCTTCTAATAGCCTTTTATTAGTAAAATTAGGTAGAATTTAACGAATCGGCTTTTAATGGTATTTTATTGATATTAATGAATATTTTTGATATTTATAAATTCTTCACATCGAGTTTAATATATTTAATATTTAATTTAAATTTGAAAATAGTTACCCCTATTGAACGGTATAAGATATTTGTAAATGGCTTTTTTCACAACGTATTTATATGGTGTAACCGCTGAACTGAGCAGTACAGTAGTTGGCAATCCCGCCTGACACTTTGAACGCTTGAGTTGGTAGGAGATATTTATTATTAATTTACTTATATTATTTATTTGATTGACCGAATTAATTAACATTTTTTCGAAGCAGAAAAGTATAAAAACTTCTTATGATATATACACGAGTTTTTAAAAAATTACACCTAATTTTTTAGAAAATAGATACTATAAAACAATTTTGACGCACAAGTTTACACGAAGTCTTTTTGATTAACTGCTCAATACTTTCATGAAAGTCGCATTCGAAATTAATCATAAATAAAATCTCTTTTTTGTCGTCTCTTTTCGAGAATTCATGATTATTATATGAATAATGTTTATGTATTGGTCGTAGAAATGATTCCTTTGCTCTTTTCTCGCAAAAATTCTTCTGACAAAGCAGACAAATAAGACATCCCCTACACAGCCAAGTTCAGGCAGCCGTTAACGAGTTTCATATATTTTTTGAACCGAGATTAAGAATAAA
>JADDOH010010394.1:0-41018 GCA_016648135.1 Agrypnia vestita
AGGTTGACAATTTTTTGACATCTCCGTGCCGAGTCATGTAAAGGGCGGCCCAGCAAGGAGAGGCCTGCGAGAATTCAATTATTGTTCCTTACCCACAAAACAAACTCTTTATTAGCGCTATAAAGGAGAAACCTTGCAAACAAAAAAAATATAACAAAAAATCAACAAGTATAAACAGTAAAATTACAAGTAGATATGTGTCGTATAATGTCAATAAATGCACTCAGTACAGCGTCCGTCTTCTCCGACCAACATTCGAACAACTTCTACAAACTTAGTATACAAAGACCAGTCACACAATCAAACTCATTGCCGCCAATGCGGTCAAATAATCAATACTTCAAATATGGTTGAATTGAAGTGACGTACAATGTCATTACGTCAAAATTTTCCCGGTGGCATCCAGAATGGCAGGCATCCTCAAAATACTCGCACGCGCCGGTGCGTCAAATCGCCTCATAATAACCTCCTGACACAATGAGTATTCTAGAGCCAGTCAAAAACACATCATTGCCCGACAATGATCTAATCAACATTATCGAGCCACGGCTGGAACAGAGACAGGAAAAGGGGAACAATTTATACAAAATTCATAATATTAGGTCCTTACATATGAAATTGGCGTTTAGTATGGGAGGAACATAAAGCCGTTTTTTTTTATTATAATATATTTATTTAATCAAAGTATGTACCATTGCTATCTATGCACTTTAGCCATCTCATAGGTAGTTCATCGATCCCTTTACTAAAAAAACCATTCGGACGGGAATCAATAAAATCTTTGAAGGCGGTTTGGACTGCCCCATCGGAGTTGAATTTTTTCCTTTGCAAGAAGTTATCCAAATTTCGAAAAAAATGGTAATCTGTTGGGGCAAGGTCCGGAGAGTACGGTGGATGTCTTAGACATTCCAATTGAAGCTCCTCTAATTTGGTAGCCGTCTGTTGTGCAGTGTGTGGTCTAGCGTTATCATGAAGCAGCAGTGGTCTAGAGCGATTAACCAGCCTCGGTTGTTTAGCAGCTAGCTTTTCCATCATGGTTTGCAGTTGCTGACAATAGATGCCGTAATCGTCTGGCCAGATTTAAAAAAGCTGTAGTGAACGACACCAGCACTAGTCCACCAAACGATGACAAGTAACTTTTTTGGAGTCAATTTTCGCTTGGGGCATGGTTTGGCTGGTTCGGCAGGGTTCAGCCATTGCGATGAGCGTTTCCGATTATCGTACAGAATCCACTTTTCATCACAGGTAATCATTCGATTTAAAATCCCTTCATTATTGTGCCGGTTGAGTAATGCAACGCAGCAGTCAACGCGCGTTTGTTAATTTGCTTCACTCAATTCGTGAGGTACCTACCTTTCAAGCTTTTTCACCTTACCAATTTGCTTCAAGTGGATTAAAACAGTTTTATCACTAACACCGCAGCCTGCAGCTTACTCGGATGTGGTTTGTGATGGATCCGCTTCCACAATAGCCTTCAATTCTTCATTATCAACTTTGGTCTCCGGCCGTCCACGGGGCTTGTTCTGCAGGTCGAAATTTCCAGAACGACAACGTTGGAACCAAAAACGCACTGTGTTTTCTTTTGCGGCACCGTCGCCATACACATCATTAATCCTTCGAGCCGTTTCTGCAGCACTGGTGCCACGGTGGAACTCGTACTCGTAAATAACGCGATATTTCAAGTTTTTCATTTTGTAAACTGAGTGACGCAAAGAAAAAAACAATTGAGGAAAAAACAAATGAATTATAATTTTAAAAACAAAAATACATGAGTAAATAGCTGTATAAATTTGGATTTGGAATTCCTAACCAAAGAGAAGATATTTGAGATCAAATTTGCCAGTACGGCAAAACGCCAATTTCATATGTAAGGACCTAATATACCAACGTTGTTTTAAATGCTTCGTGCTAAATATATGCATGAATATCAAATAGATGAAGCATTGTGTAGAGTTTGGACAAACTGTCAAACTTTTAAGCCTACATTAAATTTTATAAATAAATATTACATTTTATGGATTCTAGATAAACAACATGATATACTTACAATAAGTTAGGCTTTGCTTAGCTTTCAAAATATATTATAATAGATGTCTCATCGAGACACTATTATTATATGAAACACAACTATTTTTATATGAAAAAGTAGGTTGGATGTCTTTTTGTGTGTTCATAGGGCTAATGACTTATCGTAAGGCTAACTTAAGGCGATCGTCTAGCAGAGTGACCAAATTTCACAATTTTTTCTCATATCTTCTCTTGCGTTTTTTATCACATATTTGTACGGAAATATCTCATTTTAAAATTTATTCATCAGGTTACGTATATTTTAAATACAATTAAAACACTGTTGTGTCAACGATTTCGACTAATAATTTAGGCAGGAATCCACCTAAAAATTATTGTGAAGTAACTTTGTTATAATTTGTTTACATTAATTAATCTTGGATTCAATAAAAACGCTTTGGAAAAATGTTAACGAATAAAGAAAATGAAAACAAGTTTTATTCTTTTTTTGATATTAAAAGCGTTAAATTTGTTGTTGGATATAATTATTATTTTTAATTAAGTAATAACGACTACCGGTTTCGACACCACTACATATAGGATTCTTCATTTAACCTTCATAGGGGCTTCAAAAATACTAAAGGTACCGTCCCTCGGGTCAGATTTGACCGAGTCGTATAATTATAGGGAAAAATGGATCAAAACTTCATAGTTTTGCCTTTTTATTTTTAATTACGTCTATCTTATGTATTTATAACCATCGTTATATAAAATATAATATCAAATTAAAGTATTTACTACGTAAACGCAATCAATTAGGAAGAAAATAATTAGAAAAAAATTAATCCTTATTACATGTGCATAAAACCATTGTACTCGTATTAGAATGTTGTTTACGTACATTTTTTTTTACACATCAAACAGATCATAGGTGTTTTATTGTCAGTTTTTGCACATAATTGACAACGACTTCTTTTGGGGGCCTTTTTAGTAGAACCTATAGTATTTTCTTCATTTTGAGCGAAGGTGAAGGAGTTTCGTGTTCACGTATTTTTTTTGCAATTTCTAATGAGAAAAAGATCTCTAATGAGAGAAAAAGTGTCTTTGGTAATGTTTTCCTGGACTTTATATGCGTTGTAAGCAGCTACATACCTAGGTTTTCCAAATAATGTCGCCGTTTTGCTAGACACCCTTCCATCCATCTATCATTAGCAGCGGTGAATAATACAAAAGCGTTGTATGCTGATATATCCACCATGTCGCTGAACACTACTTTAGGCCATCTATTTGTGTTTCTTTTACAGGTAGGTATAGCAGGAGACCGCTTTGTCCAGGGTATTTACGCCGCCTTTACACTTATTGTAGTCTAATATTAATATTACAGCTCCAAAAATAGGTCTTCCTTTTTACTATCCCATAAACTTTTGGTGCTTTCATTATTTGAGCGAAATACACCAGCCAGTAATAATAGTCAAATGAATGCGAATATATCGTTACTATCAATATCATACCAATCATCAGCAAAAACACGCTTACCCTCCAAATAAGTATATTTCAAAACAGTATTTATCAAAGAAGGAGGAAAAATAGATGAAAACTCGATATTTCCTCTGTGGTAATTCTTGAACAAGAGTAACGTGTGAAACCTGGCATCACGGTAATGATATTTACTCTGGATGCTCCTCCTCGAGATTGAGTAAATGGTTCCTTGGAGTATTTTATTCGTCCGTCTTTTGAAGGCATTGTTCGAACAGGCTGTACATCACTGTTATAACATTCACTGTCAGAACTGTCAGAGGATTAAGCTTCCTCGACAAAATCTTCTGTTTCTGAATATGATTCTTGATCATCTGATACTTCTAACATAATTTCTATATCACTGTCTCCCTTTTTTGGAGGCCAAAATTAGTTTTACAACCGTGAACTAAAGAATGCGTTGTTAGACTGAGAGAATAATATAATCAAAGACAGATTATCATTCTGTTGTTTTTGTATCTCTGGCAATGTAGGTAGAATTACAAAAGCTCCACGAACATGATCCTATAAACAAATCGGAACTAATTACCTCAATTCTAATGAACGATAACCAGACAAAATGTTTTGTGCGTTAAAAATTAACTTGTTATTACCTGTGGGTCAAACTTGACCCGAAGGCCGTTAGAATAAAAAAGTTCATACGCACAATAACATAAGTTTTAAAAAAAAGATTTATTTGAAAATAAGCTTAAGACAGCGATTAAATAAAAGTCATAAAATATCAATATTTAAAAACCGTTAATTTTCGAGAAAATTGCTCATTCATCCCAAAATGGGTCAAAATTGACCCGAAGACCTTACGAAGGTTAAATAATAGAGGCCGTAGATTGGATAATTTAAAAATATTAGAAGTCAAGAAATGTAAACCATTATAATTAATTACCAGTTAAATTTAACTCTAGAAGGCTTTTGATTAAGGCAACAAGTATATCGTACTTCGAAAATGACGGAACTTATGTATCAACGTGGCGCAAACGACCCTTCCAAAGTTCAATCGGTGAGTAGGTTGAAACGAAGAATCAATGCGATATAAGAGTACTCAATAGTTGAAAGAGAAAGGAACAAATGTTCGCCGTGTTAGTCGAAACGACTATCAGTAACTCTCTAGGATAAACGAATAACCCATTATTTCATAATATATTCCCCATTTTATTATCTACTTGTCAATCTACTTGGAGTAGCTTGTTGGTCTTGTGGTTAGGACACTCGCCTCGTGATCTAATGGTCGCGGGTTTCAGGCGAATCTCAGCCCAGACTAGGAAGTTAGTCCTATTTCATAGCACAAGCGTTTAGCTTAGTTTGAAAATAGTAAGAATATTGATGTGACACGTATTCCGTGTTCGCATCTCTATTTATTTAAAAAAAAAAAAAAAATCTCTCGCACACTGCCACTACTGTAACCACAGGCAATTATGATATATGCAAATATTATTTTTGCCACAAGCCTTATTTTCAAGTATAAATTTTTGAAATCTTGCAGTTCCAAAAATATAAGGCTGTCATCGTCCTGAATTTAGTTATCAATTAATAAACACGTTTGGGGTTTTGATATCATATAAGATAATAATTTGAGTCTTCTTTGTAAATACATGTAGACATAATGTTGTATAATTAAATTTGAGTAGACTGTTATATTTCTAATTTAAGAAACATGAGTGCTTTTATCCAATCATCCTTTACCAATATATGTTACCCTTCTACGCAGTTAGCACGCATAATCAATCATGTAATAAAAGCGACAGTTTACCTATGTACCTAATATTAATTCTGTTACGGGACATGTTTTTGGGAAACAAATGAAAACACTGCTAATCATTTTAAAGTTTTATTTATGCCATAGAAAGTTACTGAACACGGGTATATTGAAGAAATTTTATTAATTTTTAGTCACTATATGTCTCCAGAATATTTCATAAACTTATTATTGCACTATTCCTTAATGCGCACTAATTAACACTGATTCTATTACTTTGATCACGTTCTAATAAACTCCGTTTTATGTTAGTTCGTAGAAAAACTTCTCGCCCCGGAATTCATTTATTTATTCACTATCGCTGAAATATACGCAGGTCACACTGAGATCGCTCGCTTGTCTGTTGTAATATCACAGTCACGAATCACTGATCACACTAGTTCTAACGCCACGTTGTCGCACTTATTATTGTCATGAATGAATTTCTTAACCCCGCATTGCGTGACACTTTTATAGATAAATCCTTTCAAGATATTTATTCTAGAGAGTGTTTTAGTGTGTAATGGAATTTATTGGAATCTTCGAGAGAATGCAATCACGAATGACTGACTCTTTGTTAGATGCGTAATATTCGAGAGTTTGTGGACACGGATGACTGATCCTGCGTTGCGTGCCATTGTACTGTTGTAGTATTCAGTAGATTTCCCATCAATACAGAATAGTTGGATACTTCTTTGAATCTTACTTATGACATGTATGTAAGGCTTATTTCTATTTTCCTGGTATATTCGTTCGATTTTTATTATCCGCAGCGCCAAAAATCTCTAAAAATCTGATGTCGAACTGAAATTGATGTTGTAGCTATTGTGTTGTTTTTGTATAAATATTAATTTTAATAAGGTAAGACTGATCTTCAATAAATCGCGACATACAAATTAAGAGCAACTTGACAAACTAGATTTCTTTAAATAAAACAAAAAAAATTTAACGTATGAAAATACTACAATAAAATTTTCAATTATATAATGAAAAAGGTAGCCTCAAAAAAACTTTAGAGAGAATTGCGTGCAAAAAAGAGATATATACAGATCTGGTAAAATGAATTACATACATTTGTGAAATATACATAACCTCATTGTCTTATGAAAAATTACCAACTTAATTATAAATAACAATCGTAATCCTAGATGCATAAAACAATTATAAACAAAAAAAAAGTTAAATAGCAAATTGGCAAAAGAGGAATGAAAGTAGACTGAATGCGGTAGAAATGCGGTCACTAAGACGCTTGTGTGAAAAATCTTTGGTCGATAGAGTGAGAAATTAACAAATTAGACACGAATGCAATGCTGGCTGTAGTGTGGTAGATAGAGTAAAGAAAGGCGGGCTGAGAAAGTTTGGTCATGTGGAACATATGAGCAGGGTAAGGATGGTTAAGAAAATATATGAGGCGAGTGTTGAAGGCAACAGGAATAGAGGGCGTCCGCAAAAGACCTGGCACGATCAGATACTACAAGTATTTGAGGATGGCCCTGTTAAAAGCCGCAACAACCGTAGAACTTGTATGAGAAGATGTATGAATGTGGCCGAAGCAAAAGTGGTGTGCCAGGATAGAAGAGTGTGGCGTTCAACCATCTCTGCCTACCCGTGCGGAGAAACGGCGTGATGATTAGTTAGTTAGTAAGCAATAAAATATTTTTTTTAAAAATTACTTTTAACATATATTTTAATCAGTGTTATTTTTTATGAATTGCTTTGTAAGGGTTGGTTAGCTGTTATATTATTTACTTGTTGGGCATAGCTGAAATTTCAATACCTTTAATTGCAGATATTTTCATCAATAATTAAGATCAAACAATTTTTAATAGTTGAGCATTTTTGTTTAAAAATGCATTTCGTTGGAAAAGATATGTTGATGACATATTTTGCATTTTATTAGGGACAGAAAGACATATATATTTTAAAATTTTAATTTGATTAGTCATGTGGAGAAATGGGAAAGAAACAACAACATTAGTTAACTTGTTTCAACGTTTTTGTTCAAAAGACAAATCTACTGATGCAAAAATTAGATAAAAATAAGAAAGACTTTAAGAAATATTTCGTCAACAAACGAAATTCCAAAACTTTGTTTTGGTTCTCCTGTAAGCCTGCATTTTTGATTTATTTGGTTGTTCTTTTCACCCACAAATTTATTTTTATTCATGATTTTGAGGACCCATATATTTACTCTCTCTAAATTACAGTTTAAAATAAATATTGATAGCATTTCGAATAGTTACATAAACAAATGCGTGTATTTATATCATGAAAGCGTTGAAAAGTTTATTCCTCTTGCTTCCCATTCGTATTGGTGATGACTATTATTACATTTACATTATTTTTGGAAAACACGTGTTTTTGAAGTTTCATCGCTTATTTTAAATAAATAACTTTTAATTTTAAGCGCTAAACAATTATAAAATGTTTTCCTTTTAAATAATTCAATTGAGAGAGTAATAATCTTGTACTCATTTTTAAATTCCATGATTTTTCCGATGTGCGGAAAATCGCTCACCCACAATTGCTCGCCAGGAAGTCGATCGATACACAATTTCTCGTCAGGAATGTTGCTTACAAATTGCGTGTCAAGATGTTTTAGTTCTTTTTTATATGAATATAACACATATTATACAATAAGAAAACGTTTATTTGAAAACATGCGTATGTTTCCAATTATTGTTTACAAACAATTGCCGTCTTAAGTAGGTATTTATAAGTTAAAGTTAGGTTAGGTTAGTTTTTATAAAGATAAGATTATAGCTTAGGTTATCTGACGGCGGATCTGAATTTTGGGACAAATAGTTTTTCGGTAATCGATTTTTCCTCATTCAAATGTATAAAAATGATGATTCATTAATTTATGTATAAAAATGATGATTCATTAATTTATGATTTATTTATATTTATTAATTTGATAAAAAAATCTTTTGAACAAAAATATCACATATCAGATGCCTTTTTCATGTACGAATTTTTATTTTATTTTATTTTTGTATATTTGTTTGGAAATATTAACAGACATGGTCATGGTATATAAAAGTCTTTGCCCACTACAAGGTGGGCAAAGATTTTATATACCATGACCGTAATAGGAACGTGTGAGGCAAAAAAATATTCTTTGTATATATGTCTATGCCCACTAGACCGTTTCGTCACCGACCAACAACGTCGCGTGCCATGCACGGAGCGTCAACAATAGTCGTCGAGAATATTCTGCCGGTGCCGATACGCTCCATGCACGGCGCGCGATGTTGCCAAACCGGTGCGTGCAGGCGGCGAAACGGTGAGCATATGGGTTATAAGAACCGCGTATGATGACTGTTCTAAGACCGTTATAAAAGCGTTGCCACTTTTATCTTGCTACTTTGTTGCCGTCGGTTCAAGAAAATGCACGTACGCATTCAATGCAAAATGGAGGACGAAAAATTAATCTAAATTGCCCGCAAATACGAATTTATCGTATAGGTATAGGAAATAATTTTCTCAGCAATTCGCTCGCTCTTCCTGACGCGCCTGCCTCACGCGAAAACACAGGTGAATTCCTATAATCGAGAGAACGGGAACCGGATAGGATACGCGGATGATACGGGGATGATACGGATAGGATACGCGGATGGTACGGGGATGATACGCGGACGCCCCGGTCTCTAAAACCGTAACGCACGGTACGCTGTTGATACGTTCTAGTGGGCATAATATTCCGTGTCGTGTTACTTTCCGTGCCTGATACGTTCATAGTACGGTCATGATGCAGTATGGTGTAGTGGGCAGATACCTTAAAACGTCGTTTTTACCCTTTTCATTAGATAAACTAATAGCAGTAAAAAAATTCACTCCATGACTTGCATGAAAAAATATCCTTCAATTAATAAAGAAAGTAACTAGAAATAAATGTAGCACTCAGAAGTATACGGTGTCTGCTATTAATTAGTTTTATCATTAATTTTCTTCAAATTTATTATTTAATTTGAATAGTATAACAAAATACTTGCTTTATGATTGTGCACTCGACCTTTGTGAAATCAAAATACATAGTTACTAAATCGTTTTGACATATAATATATTAAGTCATTGCATATTTTCTACAAATAAAATAATGTAAAAATTAAATTATATTTAATGTAAACACCTTATTGTTATTCGAAATAATCAAATTCTTCATGAATAGTTAAGATAAATTAAGTTTTACCCTAAGGAAGGAAATGATAATTTTAGAAATCGGTGGAAAAAATATTAAAACTCCAGTGATTATAAAAACAATTTTATGATCAATATAAAAATTAATTTGATTTATTTTGATTGAATCGTCCGATTAATATGAAAAATGCATTAACGTTTCTCATAGTTTTATCAAAACGTGAAATAAAATATTAGGTCTTTACATATGAAATTGGCGTTTAGTATGGGAGGAACATAAAGCCGATTTTTTTTATTATAATATATTTATTTAATCAAAGTATGTACCATTGCTATCTATGCACTTTTGCCATCTCATAGGTAGTTCATCGATCCCTTTACTAAAAAAACCATTCGGACGGGAATCAATAAAATCTTTGAAGGCGGTTTGGACTGCCCCATCGGAGTTGAATTTTTTCCTTTGCAAGAAGTTATCCAAATTTCGAAAAAAATGGTAATCTGTTGGGGCAAGGTCCGGAGAGTACGGTAGATGTCTTAGACATTCCAATTGAAGCTCCTCTAATTTGGTAGCCGTCTTTTGTGCAGTGTGTGGTCTAGCGTTATCATGAAGCAGCAGTGGCCTAGAGCGATTAACCAGCCTCGGTTGTTTAGCAGCTAGCTTTTCCATCATGGTTTACAGTTGCTGACAATAGACATCTACCGTAATCGTCTGGCCAGATTTAAGAAAGCTGTAGTGAACGACACCAGCACTAGTCCACCAAACGCTCACAAGTAACTATTTTGGAGTCAATTTTCGCTTGGGGCATGGTTTGGCTGGTTCGGCAAGGTTCAGCCATTGCGATGAGCGCTTCCGATTATCGTACAGGATCCACTTTTCATCACAGGTAATGATTCGATTTAAAATCCCTTCATTCTTGTGCCGGTTGAGTAATGCAACGCAGCAGTCAACGCGCGTTTGTTGATTTGCTTCACTCAATTCGTGAGGTACCCACCTTTCAAGCTTTTTCAACTTACCAATTTGCTTCAAGTGGATTAAAACAGTTTTATCACTAACACCGCAGCCTGCAGCTAACTCGGATGTGGTTTGCGATGGATCCGCTTCCACAATAGCCTTCAATTCTTCATTATCAACTTTGGTCTCCGGCCGTCCACGGGGCTTGTTCTGCAGGTCGATATTTCCAGAACGAAAACGTTGGAACCAAAAACGCACTGTGTTTTCTTTTGCGGCACCGTCGCCATACACATCATTAATCCTTCGAGCCGTTTCTGCAGCACTGGTGCCACGGTGGAACTCGTACTCGTAAATAACGCGATATTTCAAGTTTTTCATTTTGTAAACTGAGTGACGCAAAGAAAAAAACAATTGAGGAAAAAACAAATGAATTATAATTTTCAAAACACAAATACATGAGTATAAATAGCTGTATAAATTTGGATTTGGAATTCCTAACCAAAGAGAAGATATTTGAGATCAAATTTGCCAGTACGGCAAAACGCCAATTTCATATGTAAGGACCTAATATAAACATTCCAAAATTATTTTTCTATCTTCACTTTTTATTTGACCTAAATATTAAAATTAATTCTAACACATCTTAGAAACAGAGATGCGTTCATGGTATATATTTATGTCAAATCAATGTCAATCAAATTATTATATCATTAAAATTAAAAGCGTATAAAATAGAACTAATCTGCTAGTCTTACGAAACGGCGAAGTAACCAAGAACTATTTCTAATTCAGCAAGCATATTAAGACTAGACCAATACGGCTGATAAGGTAAATTAATTTTCAATTTTCTAATATTCAATAAATTTTGATAAAATCTTTCATTAAACGTGAAATGTTTTGGCCACTTTTTTATCAGTATATATCTGTTAGAAGTATGTGGCATTAGATGAACGACACTCATTTTCCATCATGTTTTCCAATTAAGTTAATGGAAAATTTTAATATTTTAAGAACTAAGGGTGGGCATTTATTTTTAGAGGAACTTGTTTTATTTTTATAACGATCTATTAAAAAGTGATAACTGTTTCATTAAAACTGCGAGCTTTATTCAATTATGGAATTTATACCGACATAATAATTTTTTTTAAATTATTTTGGCGGTAAATTGTGACAATAGTTTTTTTTTAAGTTATATTCTTTTGGCGCATTTCATTAGTTGTTAAAGTGGAATTTTAATAAGCAATGAAATGCGACCGCATTTATGCGCACCAGAAGTTAGCCGTCAAAGAGAGTAAAATGTGTATATTTCAAATATTGTTTATGGTTGTTGCGTAGCTGCCAAAACTTTTTTCACTTGAACTAGTGTTCCAGGAATATAAATAATGTAAACTCGACCATCTTGAATCGAGTACCAATCATAAAAATAATCAATTCAAAAGCTGACGAATTATTGGTTATTGATTTAAAAATTAGAATTTTTTAATGAATTACGATATTAGCTGTGCAATCGAAATGCCAAAAAGAGGTTTCTAGTGCAGATTTCTGTATTTCATGCTATTGTCGATATTTGACTGCATTTAACTGCGTTTGAAAGAATTGTCATTTTTGAAATATCCGCTGATACATCCTTATACGTGATTCTTGGCATCAGCTTTTAAATAGTCAATTGCGAAACCTCAGAAGAAGTCCCTATGGTCGTGGTAATGTATATTTTTACATTTGTAGTTATGTACAGTTTTTGCTTTAATATTGTTTTAATACGTGTTTTTTTATGTGTGCAAAATAAGTATAACTTCTGACGCGTGTACATAAGTACGCACAATTACTTTTTTTTATATTTTTTAAAGACATACAATCACTTTCAAAAATAGCTAAATTATGCATTAAATTTTACATTTGATTGTAAAATCGCACATTCACGCAAAAGGCACGTCGCAAAACAGTAAATTGTTCGTAAAATCTGTTCCAAATGCAGAGCTTTTTGAATATTATTACGAACAGAATTGCATTACAAGGTTGTCTGCTTCATTTCAGTGCAACCAAGCAGAATGATTTTGACCGTTGTCTTTTTATACGAATATGTTCACTAAATCTTAGATTATTCGACCTCTCATTTTCTTTATATTTTATTATTTTCGAAAAGTTTTCGCCTCTAATCTAATATTTTAATTCATTTACAAAAGAATACCAACAAAAAAACGGCCGTGGATGTCTTTAATATTTGCGTTTTGTTTATTTGAAGTAGGCATATTACCTTGAATTATCGAGGTTTTGCTTAATATCTGTACAGAAGGGTTCAAAAAAACATATAAACAAATTTCAACGTCAAAAAAATCTTTAATCAAGTTAATATTATATTTGTCAAATGAAAAAATTGGAAATTGAGTAACGATTTATTAATTAATGATTAATTAATTATTAAATGGACAAAGTCATTCTACACGAATTAAATTTACATACTATTTTAAAATGAAATTATTGTGCAATTTGTTCCAGATTTTGTTTTCATATATTCTTGAAAATCTTCGAATCGATACGGAACACTTTCATTGCGAGAGGTGGAACGTACAGGCGTACTTAGGCGCAAATAAAATGTGTTTTCTTTGTTTGCAAATGTGAGACGCCATAAAATTATATGTAAATAGCACAACCGTGCGAATAAATGGCAAAAGGCAAATGGCAAGCAGGAATAATAACTGACAAAAATGGTACCACAATATCAAGAATTTACATTCAGTTATTTACGAATAATGAGTTTAAAAAAATACCTTAAATTATACTTTCGGCATGGGACGTATTTGGTCATGTGGGATCACCGTATCAGTCCAAGAAACAAACAAAAAAACGCAAATGAAGTGGTGATATGCATTGAATCGGTGAAGTGAATGGATACTAGACACCTATCTCTTAAGTAGGTATCTCTTACCCAGTTTTTTGAGCGAAAATTTCAATATTGGTCGTATTCATTGGTCGCCATGTTGACAATACTTTACTCTAGATTTAGGGTGACATGGCGCGGATAGATCAAAAAGTCCAGTCACTATACTCTCCCTACATAAGCCAGGAAAAGTGGCCGAAGCTTCTTATGATGGAGGAAAACGCATTCGTCCATTCTTTGCATCTGATTCAGAGTTATTGGCATAACACAGCATTCCCCTGGTCTGTCAGCTTTCCTACTCTCCCGACACTGTGTATTTTTTTATTATTTCTCGAGTTAGAAATTTCACTGAAGGCAACTAGATGAACGAAAGGCTCTATTTAAAGAGAAGACATGATTCGAAGCGCGACGGCACAGCTGAACAATATTCTAAAAGCATGCGTTCCTGAAGTATCTTCAACAATGACAGGACCGCTGGGAGAAGTCTGTACATTTCCAAGGGGTCTACTTTAAAGGAGATTAGCGTAAGCATAGTTTGTGTGAATAAATGTGTTTATTTCGAACAAATGTCTGATATTTTATGAGCAGTGTAGTGTGGATATCTTGGATAACAATAAAAATATAGAAATAATGTGAATTCTTTTCGGTTGATTTGGCTCGTAGACAAAAAATCAATAAGTTGTTTTTTTTTAAATTTCAGAAAATTGATTCAAATTGCTTGGTGTTCTCTGATCAAAAGCATGTAAGGCTGTAGTATTATATAATTTTACGTTCATATTTAAAAATCAAACATTACCCGAATATAACACGTCGGTATTTAACTTTTTTCCATATTTATGAAACCGGCAGAACATGAAAATACTATTCTATGGGTGGAAAAAAACTGTTGTTAAAGTGTTTACGTTTACATTTACAAATTTCAAAAATACATCATGTTTATATCATTAGATATTCCTTTCTTTTGTTCTCCTCATACTCAACAAAAAAGCGATTGAGACATGTCGAGATTATGATGGAGGAATTTTTGTGTTTTTTGAAGTTTTCAATGAAAACTCGACTTAGCAGGGGCAATCATTTAAGAAAAAAATGGTTAATAAAAAAATAATTAATAAAAAATAAAATAATTAATTAATCAAAGTAATAAAGACAATAAAGTAATAAAGATGATTCCAAGATAATTATAAAAATGGGACAGTTACGTGCTAAGTATGCCTGTTCAAATTGCAAAATATTTCTCGTATTTACACAATACGACATATACGAGGGTCAAATTTTTCGTTCGTAAATGGTTATGGGACGATATTGGTATCGCTGTTCCCCGAAAAATTCTGACTTCGCATTCCAGTGGTAAATAGATATTTTATTAAAAAGATATATTTTTTCTGTATGTCTTTCTAAATGAAATTATCTTGATAGTTTTATACATTATACACTTACGCGACTTACATCTGTGACTTACAACTTATGACAACGTAAATTGTAAGAGTAAAATGAATTTTTATTTAAATGGAAGCGATATTTTTTTGACAAATATTTAATTTAACTCTGAGATGCAACATGATGTATACGTTAACATAGTATATTTTGAGAAAAAAGTATAATTTTAAAAGTATCTGACAGATTATTATGGTATTTTTAAATTTGAATAATATATAAAAAAAGTTCTCTGCGTAACTATGTCCATCCCAAACGCTACAAAGTCGCTAAAGGGTATCGTTTTCACAGCATCAACTTGCGGCCGCAATATATATAATTTTAAATAACATTTAACCAAAAATACAATTTAAATTTCTTACATTTTGTATTTTATTTCAAAAAATAATACAAAAATCTTTGAAGAAGAGAATTTTGTATTTCTAACGGAACTAAATA
This sequence comes from Agrypnia vestita, assembly GCA_016648135.1. Taxonomy (NCBI): domain Eukaryota; kingdom Metazoa; phylum Arthropoda; class Insecta; order Trichoptera; family Phryganeidae; genus Agrypnia; species Agrypnia vestita. The sequence continues at coordinate 15,118 of JADDOH010010394.1, forward strand.
GCTTTACAAATACACAATTCTCTTCTTTTTAAATATAATAAATTCAAATATAAAATATATTTTTGATGGGTTTTAGCTGGTGACAATAATTGTGATAGGAATACTTCGAGTACCAAAATATTTTATTTCGTAGAAATCTTGTTCAGTACAGCTTATTTCAAATTAATGACCGCACGCCACTGATTGGATGTAAAGCATCCTAAAATCTTTCATCGTATCCAGCGTATGATATGATCTAATGCAAAAATGAAATTTCAAGAAAATTTGGCTTACTTTACATTGGCTCAATTTAACAAACTGAACAGTTCAAAAGATAATCAAATATTATGATGATGGATAGAGGTTTACATTTGAGAATACGATTACTTTCTCAGTTTTAATCAATGTAGTACTTGGGGTTACTACTTGCGTCGTTTCAAAGAGTTGACCTCTGCGCCAGCAACGCCATACCTATCATTAAATAATTAACCTATCATTAATGTTTCATTAGTTTCCATCAAATTCGCCATCAACCGTGATCGGTCTGACCGATACTGAAGTTATCACTTTTATCTTCGACACGTGAGGAAGAATGTTAGCCACATTAGATTACGTACAGGTACCTACATTATACGACGTATGTTTGTGACACATCCTTTAGTTTATCTACGTTATTGTGTGTGCGTCAAATGTGATGGACGTGTATTAATTTATTATTTATACTATGAAAGTATATGATGTTGTAGAGGCATGCAAAATGTGCTTAGTAGACATTAAATCTTCTTCTTTTACCCCATATCCTAACGGCTCGCATTCCCTGCACCGCATTAAAGGTTCCAACTTTTTTATCTTGGACTTTCCTCTCCACATCAGCCCAATTTAGTTGCAACCTCGCTTCACAGCAGTCCTCCAACTATTGCCGCCAGCTCCCTCTAGGACGGCCCCTTGATTTTCTGCCTGCTGGTCTTTCCTGGATTATGGTAGTCTATCTGCCGGCATCAGCAAGATATGTTCCAGCCAACAATTTTTCTATAAACATCAATAAAGGCTTTACTTTGAGACATAATCTTATTTGAGCATTTCTAGTAATATCTACCATTCCTCATAGAAATCCCACTGTGGTAGCCTGTAGCCTTGATCGGGTTATACCTTCAATATTCGTCCATATTTAAAAATATTTTTTGATATTCGCTTAAAAACGATGTTCTTATCATCTGTGAGTAAAATGCTGGTAAAAATGGGAATTAACTTAATTTTCAGAATTATGTTGTAAATTTACATGGTTCGACTGCGTTGTTTAATCGTGTATGACAAATGATGTTTTTACCCTTAAAAAGGTATGCAACGTAATTTAAAATAAAAAATAAGTTTGGATGACCTTTTAGGAGGTTCGAATTGAAAAATATTCACATTGACTCTCTTCTATTCAGAATATATGTGGTTTATAAAAATTTATAAAATATGTAAGTTGTGCAGATAGAAGATATTAAAACCAGACAATTCATTTCATTGACAAAGTTTTAGATTCTTGGATAACTATTTACTATAGGATTTATGTAGACATAAGTGCCGATGTTTGGCGTACAATTTAAATCATAAAGCAAATGAAGATATTGTAAATTCCTCAAAGCCACTATTCGTATACAAACATACCCTTAATTGATCCTATGTTAGGATTCCTAACTTAGGACCAGGGTACAAAGAAAGGGTCGGAAGTCAAACGGAGGGTAACAAATATCTATAGAAATTAATATATTTCGTATATTACATAAAATCTGTATTTTATAAGTTGTAAAGTTAAGCTCTTGTTATTACTGAACTCAAAGATCATATTCTTTTATTCAGAAAAATCTTCACAAAGTTGAAAATTTTTTTTGTACATTTACATTTTTGTACATCATTCGGATATACCTGTGTCGAAAGGAGTAGCTTTGCATTAATAAGACTTATAATTACATGAAACATATAAATACCTATCTTTCTGTGTTGAAAAGTAATACAGAACAACACGTTGATATTACCTAAACACCTACAAATGAATGTAAGCATAAATATTTCATCAACGAATTTGAAATGTAGATTGGGTTTCTGAGGATCTTCTGTATATTTTGATTTTTTCCAAATTTTTCAGAACACAGTACTGGATTATCGTCATAGGGACATCATTAAGGGGAATGTAAAAGCTTTGGATGCCGGTCACGCTGAGGATTATTACAACACAAATACGAAACATGTTGTAAAATTTAAATATATATAACTTCCAAAAAATTGATACACGTGGTATTCTATCATGGGTGGAAATAGTGAACGTTACATTGTATAAAGTGATTAATTAAGCCAGCCGTACGATAGGTCGTAAGCCCTATGAACACTCAAATATTTCCATACCAACTTTACCATAAATAATATAATTTTGTCCCTGTGAGACATCTATAATATATCTTGATCTTCTGTATGTTGCTTTTAATGTTGATATCCTAGGAACAATCTTCAAATTCTCTGAAGTAGATTAAATAATAATATATCGATGTAAGAATTAATTTTCTGATTAAAGGTTGTCCCGGTTTTCTAACTCAACTTCATAATTCATATATTTTTGTCATTTTTTTCCAGGTAAAATACATAAGTAACATATGTTGATTTAGCCACAAATTGAAAAATCTTTTTATTTATTTATTTAATTTTTTTATGCTTTAACGCAACACACCACAAAACACCTATGCTTGAGAAAATCGTATAGATTGATTGAGATCTCACCGTTTTATTGTTTCTTTTTTGCAGTACAGTAATTAACACATTATGAGTCATTGCACATAACGTGTTTATTATTGTATACATACGAGTATAAAATGTACATTTAACGCTATGAAAAAAAAATCTTATCAAAAACAATCAATATATACATACTTTTAAACGTTATTACAATACCTTCTTAATTTTTAATTTTTAAACCTTAATCTAACGTTTCCTTATTTATATCTTACTTAACTTAATTTCATGTTTTAATTTTCATAACTTAATCCAATGTTTCTTTGTCTATATCTTACTTAATGTAATGTCTTAAATTGTATCTTTTTTCACTATTTGAATGTAATACTACTAATGATTACAATAATAATATATATAAATGTACATATATGACAATGACCCTACTTTTAAACACGAGAATTAAATTCTTTATTAAAAATGGGTAAGCGTTAATATTCTCATTCTGTTTCTGTATGTGATATATAATTTAGACCATTATGTATAATTCAATTTATTAAATAAATAAAAAAATAAAAAATTGTAGCGAAAATCAACTTCGGAAGTCTGAATATGATTTTGAAAATAAATCTTCCCCTATCTAAAACGATGTTCGATCAATACATGCCTTCAGTGTTCACGTATGGCTGCCATGCATGGACTCTCAATAGAAGAGGCGACCAAATACTTTGAGTAATGCAATAATTATGCAAAAAGCTTTGAAAAGATGTTTGCGTCACACGAAGAGACATGCAAATAAATATGTAGATAAGAAGATGACAAGAAAATATAATGGTAAACACATTTTTAAGAAAATGCTCAATTGTTCGACGGATTTAGGTCATCTGGTGGTACTATAGGGAAATCAGGTCCTGCTGGACTAAAAAAATCATCAAATTCTGAGGATGTATGTGGCAGCGAATAACGGACAGAAAAAAGCCTCCATCCAGCAGTTGATAGAAAAGATCATCAATTGATGAAGATGATAACATGACAATGATGACATGATCGAATAGAATAAAATATTATATTCAAGACACCACCAATCATTAGTATAGCATTTTTCTAAAATAAAAATACTTTCGTAGGTACAAAAGGTACAAAAATATTTGCCGAAGATATCCAAAAAAATTATGGATGGGGAAACAAATAAAAATAAAAAAATATTATCCCAATAATAATAATTTCGTTGGCTGTCTGTCCCGTAATTTCCTATAACGTCGTAACTTCCTGTTTTCAAAATTTTCAAAATTAGTACGATAGCTAATCTTGCTTATCCCAATCCCAATAATAATAATTTCGTTGTTTGTCTGTCCGTAACTTCCTGTAACGTATTTTCTTTGATGTTTTTGTTTTTATTTTTTTATCATTGATTTTATAAATAAATTTACCCCGTTTGATAGATCTTACTCAAATTTTGCACACTTGTTCTTTAGAAAGAGACATGTAAAAGTAGGTAGTGATTTTTGATGGGTTACAGCTAGTGTAAAATATACCTAAATTGTGAATTTCCAAGGGTTTGAAATCGATACAATATTGTGCAAAATGTGTTCCATTACTGGTTTTGGATCAGCGAAATAACTTGACCTTTTCCTTGAATCTCTAATGTCCTAATTATTGCACATTTCGTATTCATAAATTAGGTATTTTAATGTAAGGATCATGAATCTTAGATAAATATACCGAGATAAATAAAACGAGTGTATTTCAAATTCGGATGATATAAATGGAAGAAACTTGATTTTATTTCCATAAGATACATTGGAGACAACTCTCGGTCTTCTTAGTTCCAAAATGTCTTATAGGTTCGCTGTATTGTACCTCCTTTTACGCTTGTATACACTTGTTAAAATAGTTAATGGACTTACATAAATGTCAAATGTTAGTCCATTAACCATTTATGTTATGTAGTCAAAACCGATGATTGCTTGAAATTTAATGCATTTCGCTTGTCAAACATTTCAGAATAAATAGATGCAAGTATTTATTGCTTTAGGTTTGAGTCGTTGTCTCGCTGTCAAATCGAAAGTGACGTACATACTTATTTGGGATCGAATAGTTTTCACTTTATACCAATCCCAAGCTTCTCAAGGTATGTATATAGTACCTAGAGATTAATCTTAACTAAAATTCTTCTATGGAAACGATACATTACCAAGTGTATTTGTCTGTAAGATCGTTTTTACTTGGAAAAAAGTGTAAATAAATGCTTATTAAAAGTCATCTATACTAATATACTCGTATAAAGAGGTAAAGTTTGTGAGTTTGTAAGTTTGGATGTAGGAGGTATTCTCCGAAACTACTCATCCTATTTCAAAAATTCTTTCACCCATATTTAGAATGGATAGATTTCAGAGTAGCTATATATAGGCTATATATTATTGAGTTAAAATAAAAGGACTTTTCGTTGTGACTTTTTTACAACTCAAGTCGACGAAAAAACTGTCGAGCTAATGCGTTTCTTACAAACGCTGCCTTAACAGTAAATGAAAGCTTTCTATAGAGAAGTTGTAGAAATCAAAAAGGCCCATAAAAAAAGTCCACGATGACATATATCTGTATGTTAAGATTAATTCACAAATTGTTAAAATGTGAATAAAATATATATTTAAAAATAATTCTAATATATCGGATTAATTTAAGTAGACGATGTTAAATTATTCTTATCAAAATAAATTTTCTTATGGTCAGCATAATTTTATGTAGGTAAAAATATTTTTTTAAACGACATTTTTTGGACGCGTAGTTTAGATTATATTGATTTTTCACTGATACTCTTATAATCTCAAATTGAATTCCACGCGAGCAAAGCTGTGGTCACAGCTAGTGTGTTATAAAATTATTGATCTTGCTTAGTCATTTATGCATAGAACCTACTTATTATAAGTGAGTTCAATTAAATGTTCTATTTTAATCAACTCTTTGTCAGAAGCAATCGAAGATTTATTGAAAAAACTTTTTTTTAATACAGATGCGAACACCGAATCAATAACGTGTCGCATCAATATTCTTGCTATTTTCAAAATAAGCCTAACTCTTTTGCTATGAAAATAGGACTAATTATTTGTTGGTGTCCTAAAATGGGGCTCAAACTACCGACAACCAGATCACTATGCGAGTGCCATGACCACTACATCAACAAGTTACTTAATTTATACGAATATAAAAGATATCTTTAAATTAATTTAATAAATAAAAAATCTTTTGAATAAACTTATTATACAGAGTATTTTTGAACTTCATTTTCTCTCCTCCAATATTCTCAAATCTTTGGCCAATATTTTAAACAAAGCGAGTTAATATATTTTGTCTGCAAAAATAAAATATTCGAGCAGATAAAAGAAAAACGGGTTTCTTTGAGATTTTCATCAAGTCGGCTTTAAGCTCAGTTAATATGTATAAGGAAATTTTCAAAAGTGCTGAAGATTTACGAATTTCGGCCTAACTGAATCAGAAGCGTTAAAATATAAAATACAACCCTCTAGAAAAACATGGTTTTTGTATAACTTAAGTGAATTGTTTATCGGTTTTTGGAGATTATTATAAATTATGTTTGTTTTTTAAACTCGTATTTTGATTTGTGTTCAATTTTGGAATGATATTCAATTTGAACTTACACAAATAATAAATATGGAGTTATTCAGCAATTACAATTTTGTATTCTTATATTTATTGATGATTGATTGAAGTACTTATTCTTAAGTATGTGCAATGGTGTTGCATTGCTGTTGTATCGGATAACGGTTTATTTATAATTCCTATTATTTGTGCTCTTTGACTATCTCTATGAATACTTTGACTAGGGGAAGTATTTGTATTTCGGTGATTAAAATAATCTTCGTTTATTTTTAGTACTGCAATATTTTTATATAGTCTGTCTAAATTAGGGACATTAATTCTGTAAATAGGTAATTTGTGGAATAGTTTCCAGTTGTTTTTTTTTTAATATCAATTTTTGTATAATTTTAAGAGCTTAGACATTACTTTTATATATTTCACCTCAATCTATGATTCCACATCACAATACGAATTGCATAATGCATAAACGTAGGATGGAGATAAGATAAGATGTCATTTAAAAAGTATCAAATAGAATGGTTTAATGGTTATTAATTTTTTAAAGCTAAAAGGTCCTTACTTTCTGGATCACCTAGAAGATAGCGGTCGCTGAAATCGTAGAAGATTGGTGAACAAGAAACCTCTGTTCATAATGACTAACTAAATACCAAGAGACTAAATAAGGGCGATACCAGAATTTCCTAAGCGTAACACTAAAAATGATACTAAAGTAGAGTGCAGATGAATATATTATGCAGCTTCATCGAACTGCGAGATCAATCATGTTTTAATTATGTATTTTAAACCCGAAAATCCGTTTTTTTTTAAATTTTACGAATCCAAAAACTCAAGGAATTTTCAATGTAGACCCCGGGAATTCGTTATTTATCTAATACAGTAGAATACCGATTATATTCTTTAATTTGGAAACATGACCAATTTAGGTCAGACTTGGTACAACTCTCTAACAAATGAATAAAAAATTCAATGAGACGAAGTTATATGGAGATCAATTATAATAATTCTCTCCATTATATTTGTATATAGAGATCAGTGGCATTATGCTATGTGAATTGCGCAATTACTTTAGTTCTTATTAGTTGCTATTGACCCGCTGGAACCCACTAAGTAAACCCGAGAAAACGAGTATTGAATGAAAAAAACGGTTAAACCCGAAACTCGGGTTTTGAAAAAATTGCTCGTAATCGAAAACGCTGTTTTTAATCAATCGGGAAGAAAAAACTCTAGACTAATATTCTTTCTATAGAAATAAAACCTTCAAACATATTTAATTTATTTGTTTCTAATAACTTAAAAAATGAATATGTTTCAGTTTATAAAAAACCTATAAAGATTAAAGGAAAAAACTCAAGTGAAATAAACACTGAAAGCAAAGTTCGAAGGTAAGTTTCAAATCCGTTTACACAGAAGACTTTGATCTTAACATTTTGTTTCGCTATATGACTGTTGAATAAATACAAGTTTTGGGTGCAGAAATGGATGTAGGTACCTATTCAACAGTCTGTATCTTTAAAGGAATGGTCCCTGAAAAAAGTTAAGGGTTCCAAGCCTCAACGAATCCTGTTAAATTTTTTGTAGCGCAGTGACGGTAATCCATTTACTTAACAGTATAAAATGCCAGAACATTTTCGTTATGTATTTGAGGAAATTGAATATTTGTTATTATTTTTATTATATTTTTGTGTATTTATGTAATATATTTTGCAATTTTATAAAAGTATTTAAATTCAATGAGACACAGATTTAGCGTTAAGGCCCCACACCGTGGTTCGTGCGCGGTACGAGGGAGCATTTTTCGTAATTATTTCGGAATTTTTTTATTAATACTCATAGTTAATAAAACCATTTAGAAGACTGTAAACAAATTATCGTACTCGAATCTAGAATATAGTTTTATACGCTGCTTCCATGAGGACACTGACGACATTGCTGCTCGGCGGTTGGCAGCGATTAAGCCATATGATTCAGCAGAAAAATAAAATAGAAATATATTTACATACTATATAGGTTTACAGCATCACATACGGAAATTTCGATATATAAAAAAAAACAAAATGGCGGACTAGCGAATTCTATTTCCGGTTTTCTTTGAAAATTTTCAATGTTCATAAAAATGGGGTCCTTTATAATAATATTATTTTGTTTCTCACCGTTAGTCAGTTATTCCTGGACCATACAACAACTTCTCAACATACAGAGACTCATCAACAAAGAGTAGCCAGGTAGCAGATCCGTTCGACGGCCGCACATCTCGCGCTCATGCACATAAACCAATTTATTTCCGTCAATTTTGCAAATTTACCAAATTAAGCAAATTAAGAAATTAAGCAAATTTAAATGTCGCATATGTTACCCGCCAAGTCCTAAAGAAAAAGTTTCCAAATTTTGAGTCCAATCGCTCAAACGATAAAGATTTGCATGGAAAAATATCAGAGGGAGGGAAAGGGATATGAGAATACGGGAGAAATGTTGCATGTGTTACCCGCCGAGTCCTAAAGAATAAGTTTCCAAATTTTGAGTCCGATCGGTAAAACGGTACAGATTTGCTTCGAAAATATGTCAGAGGGAGGAGAAGGAATATGAGATTAGAGGGGAAATGTTGCCTATGTTACCAATCGAGTCCTAAAGAAAAAGTTTCCAAATTTTGAGTCCAATCGCTCAAACGGTAAAGATTGGCATCGAAAAAGATCAGAGGATGGGAAAGGGGTTTGAGATTAGGGAGGAAATGTTGCCTGTGTTACCCGCAGAGTCCTAAAGAATAAGTTTCCAAATATTGAGTCCGATCGGTCAAACGGTACAGATCTTTTTGAAAATATGTCAGGGGCAGGGGAAGGGGTGTGAGAATAGGGGAAATGTTAACTATGTTATCCGCCGAGTTCTAAAGAATAAGTTTCCAAATTTTGAGTCCAATCGCTAAAACGGTAAAGATTTGCATCGAAAAATATCAGGGGGAGAGAAAGGGATACGAGAATAAGGGGGAAATGTTGCCTGTGAAACCCGCCGAGTCCTAAAAAATAAGTTTCCAAATTTTGAGTCCGATCGGTCAAACGGTACAGATTTGTTTTGAAAAAATGTCAGGGGGAGGGGAAGGGGTATGAGAATAGGGGGGAATTGTTGCCTATGTTATCTGCTGAGTCTTTAAGAATAAGATTCCCATTTTGAGTCCGGTCATACGGTACAGATTTGCATCGAAAATATGTCAGGGGGAGGGAAAGGGGTTTGAGAATAGGGGGAAAATATTGCCTATGTTACCCGCCGAGTTCTAAAGAATAAGTTTCCAAATTTTGTATCCGATCGGTCAAATGGTACAGATTTGCATAGAAAATATGTCAGGGGGAGGAGAAGGAGTATGAGAATAGGGAAGAAATGTTGCCTATGTTACCTGCCGGGTCCTAAAGCATAAGTATGCAAAATATTAGTAATAGACTGAAGAATGTAATATTAACTAACTTGAAATAAAAAAATATATTACCTTTAGTTTATACAGTTAGAAAATGGGTAGGGCAGCTTAGCAATTATCACAAATTTGGATGCGAGCTAGTAGATCCTTATAGGAATATTTACAGTAATATTCGCCGCAGAATAATATTTTATATCAATATATTTTATAATGTATTTATTTATTGAATTTAATTTATTTTGCTGATACTCCCCCACGTACATTACAGTCGTTTATTAAAAAAAAAACTTGGATCTGGTACTCGTAAATGAACATCTTTCTATATGCAAGGATTCATCAAATCTTCAATGCGCAAAAGGATGTAGGAATTTACTGGAGAAACATTTGGAGAATCTCCCGCAAAGCTTACTGGTGTTCAAAAAAGATGCCAAGATATTACCTATGAAATAGACAAGAAGACAATTCATATATGTAACACTTGCCATAAGTTTATATGCCCTGAACACGTGATCTCTTATCGCAAAAACTGCAGTAAAAATCTAAACCAAAAAGAAAATTATAAAAATGTTCCTGATGTTTTTGTGATTATTATTTCAAAGATTTTTCTTTTCTAATAGATTCGATTTGTATAGAAAAAATATTTAGAAGACAGTTTATGTTTTTGTATTATTATATTTTTATATTATCTATTTTGGTTATTTAATTAAAAGTTTTTATGAAGAATTCAAATAATAATTAATTTACGTATATATATTTTTTGGTTACCATATTCTTGAGATGAAGATAAGTTTTTAAATAAATAAATAATTACCAAATAAAATAGGTATTTATTTAATAGTAGGTTAAATTGTAAGACTTTCATAATTACCCATCTCAACGTTAGTGTAATCTTTTCCCGCCACATAAATACAAAGTATTGCGCTTATATAAACTTAATAAAGGAGACAGAATATAAATAACACAGAACGAAAGAGACAAAATATACAAATACATAAGGAAGAGACATAATTTAAAATTATGAAAAAGTCAGAATATCAAATTACTCGAGGAACACAAACAAAGTAGGTATGAAAAAGAAAGAGAAAAATTTAGACAAAAGTCTGAACACCGCGAGAGGTAGGGAAGTGAAGAGAGATTACAGGGTTGATGAATATTATTTGGATTTGAGAGGAGTAAATATTTAATACATGATTAATGGATAAATTTAACTAATCTCGCTATTAGTATTAATTAAGAAAATAATATTTTGGTAGACTATTAACTTAATTTGTCTTTTTCTTTTCCATGCTTTATGTTTTCTTTCTTGAATAATTAGATATTCTGATTCTTTCTTAATTTTATATTATGTCTCTTCCTCATATACCTATACATTTGTATACTTTGTCTCTTTCTTTCTATGTAATTTATATTTTGTCTCCATAATTATGTTTGTATAACTACATATACTACTTTGTATTTATTTTTTAGTTGTTAATTATGCCTTGAAGAAGATTGAGCCAAGCGAAACTATTTGGCGTTAATAATAAATTAATTCTTGGGTTTTCACAAAGTTAACGTCTACTATTTGATTTTAGAGAATAATATATTAACTAATAAATATACTTTTTTCCGGGACGAGAAGGGCATTTGCATAGCCCTGAACTGATTCGTGTGGAATCCGAGATGGTGATATATTTTTCATAATTATCAAATCAAAAAAGCCTAAGCGGTCCTTTTCCTGAATCATAAATGATTTTTTTTCATGAAATCATTCATAGATATTTTACTTTCAATATTTCATTGTTTTCACAGTATCTAATAATATACTCTTTCGGTCGTGGTGAAAGCTGGGTTTAGGGAAAAATTATGGCTTCTATCAAAGTAATAGCTTCAAATAACCACACGTTCCTTACTTTGTTTCGGCAATCTTAGCCCCGGAAGGTGTGAAATGAAAATAAATTGTACAAAAGTAAACGGGCTAATAGATGCGCCGCCTTGCTAACATTTACCTATTTGGGTTACCTGAATAAAATATCGCATTTTATTTTAATATTATTTTATAAAAATATTAATTTTCGTATTTTTTATTATTTACAGGAAAAAATAGATTTTGCGCAACTTTTTAATGTTGTCACGTGTAGGGAAGAATTAATGAAAACAATGTATATTAATTTGAGATTTATTAATTAAGAATGTACAAAGCCACTTAAACTTAACGCAATTCTTAAATTACACTAGTTTTCAGTGTATCACTCGTAAATGAACACTTTATTATCACTCAGTAGAACATTCCGTTCCCGATTCTTGCTCGTAGTATTTATCGCATTTATTTATTTCGCCAATTAGGTACATCGCTCGATAATTCGCTTAAATTCACACTGGGCGTTGTCTTATAACACGACAACTCTGCGCAGCGGCCTAGATCCGCGCTATTAATATCCTTAAAATGGGTTATCGAACCTCCTAGATTTTTATAATGTTTAGGAGAAGATTCTGGTTGCTTCTAGGCTTTTCCAGGTGCTCCTCGAATAATGATGATCTAATTCCAGAGTACAGTAGTATTCTAGAATACTACCGTACTCTGTAAAAATAGAAGAAAGTAGTGGAAAGTCCTAGAGGTTTCGATGTTTTTATCGTCATTAACATATTACGAGAGATTCTGTATGTAATCTATTTTTCCATTTTGTTACAATATGGTACACTTTATCACCAGTTAATCTTATTATATTATTTAAAGTTGTTATCGTTTAATTAAGGTAACTCTTGGAAAAAAAACGTAAAAAATTATATTTTGATAGAAAATATATTCTTTAATTATAGGTGAAAGCAAAATATTATTATTGTTATTGACATTACTAGCCGTTACCCGTCAAAAATGACGATACTTTTCCATGTCGGTTCCTAAGGAATAAGTATTTATCGATTTAAAAAAAATTAAAAGGTATTATAAAGAATTTATTAAAAAAAAATAGTATTAAAAAGTTATGGACGTCACACAAAGTTACGACGGATGGACAGACAACGAAATTATTATAATTGGGATAATCCACATTACTAAATATATCGTGCCTAGATAAAACTCTGAATTTATTTAATATACCGTTCACAGCATATTTGATACTACATAAGATTTTCACGACGGAAAAAATTACCGACACTGGATAAGAAGTTAAATTTCTGAAATGGAGAAGTTCAGTAAGAAAGAGTTTCTTCAATCGTACAAAAACGTGATTGGAATCAGAAATGGTAGCACGTCACCTGTTAAAAAGAACGTTGTATTTAGATAGATGGAAGATTTAAACCAGGCTTGGGGAAAATCTGTCTTCAAATAAATATTAATTGTTGGATTGAAAATAAATAAAATCGCTATAATTGTGATTAGCATAGTTATTAATTAAACTGGTACAAAATTCATTTCAAGTGACATAAAGTACATCTCACTTCATTAAAATTGTAACAAGAATATATTTAAAAAAATGTTTATCAGTATTGTTTTACCATAAAATAGATTCTGTAAAATCATATATTCTTCAAATTGACAATACATAACTTATTTCCTAACAACTAACTATTAAACCATTTTTTTTTGCAGGAGTAGGTATGAAAAAAAAATCAAACTCTTCTTTTATGGCACACTATTCCTGATCATCCCGTTTTTAATCTTATCTTATGAAAAATTTAATATTATTAAAACCATTATACGTTTCAAAATTTGAAAGCTTACCGTTGGAATCGGGCGCACGCAGTGAGAACATTGAAGCATGACCTTTTTGTAAACGCATACGGAAAAAAATAGAAATCAAATATTTATGCTAAATTTTTATGATATATCAAAACAGGAATGCTATGATAACAATTGTGATAGAAATATTACGAAATAAATGTTGCATTCCGATTTTTTTCCAAATAATTGGTTACGTTAAAGTCATGCTGCGATGTTCCCACTGCACGCCCCTGGCCGGAACCACAGCGTGTATGAGGAAATTTCCATTTAATGTCTATATACTTTGGTGGTCTGTGGTCACGCTTCATAATAAAAATACATTTTTGTTTAAAGACACGCGTACATACTGTAATGTGGAATGCATGAAAATTTTTAAATTTAATGTACCGGTTTTATTAATTGAAAAAATTAATTAAATAATTTTTAAACACAGTGTAAGTCTCCAAAGCCTCCGAGGGCTGTAAAGAACAGGTGCTATTATATATTGCAGTCGCAGTGACAGCGATCGCGTGCGCTGCGAGGATTGACGCTTCGTAAAGTTGCCAGGTGAGTGTGCGGTTCACCCACCATCCCTTTAAATACCACATGGTCGAAAATAAATATGTCTCTTAAAACCGCAGCAACTTTTTACTCAAATTTACCTACAAACTTTAAGTTTAAAATATCTCTAGTTGTTCGTAGTATGTTTTAACATATACGATATACTGTACGAGTATTTACACGATTGTATTGTTCTTTAATATTTATAATAATTAGGTTTAATATATTTTTATTTATAAAACATGGAAATTATGCATAATCTTAACTGAAAATTGAGTTAAATATTAATTTTTAAAAAAAAATTGTGTCACACGATAGTATTATACCAAAATAAAAGAAAAAATCATTTTTTAAAACAAAAGAATCAGTTTTAGTTTACAATGTTCCATAATAATTAGCTCTCGAAGACATTATAACAAGTAATACCTACCTCGGGACAAGTATTTATTTATACCTACTGAGGTAGGTAGTGGCTGAGTCATGCTACATAATAACTGTTATTTATATACATATGTATGCATATCTGTTATTTATTGGCGACATAATAATTATTATGCATCCAATAAATGCCGATTTATCGGCACACAAATAAAATAAAATTCGATCGTAAAAATGAATTATATAAAATAAGTCGATGGTCCCAAAATGGTTCAGCAAAATCTGCAAAAAAATTTAAAACGAAAAAAGAATTTTGCAGATTAGATAGTATACGTGGATACCGTCAAAATAACATATTCATAAAAGAAATTCAAAAATAGGAAGATACGAGTATATGCCGAAATGGAAAATATTCAAGTGCAAAAAATAATAATAAGTACCTAGGACACTTCAAGAAAAACAAGTACGTCTATAATTAAGATGTTAATTTATTTTTACTTATGAAAAATAAATTAACATCTTAACATAGGCGACACTTCCCCCTCTTCTTTTACCCTTTCCCCTTCCTCTGCCACCGATATATTTTCGATGCAAATCTGTAACGTTCGACCGATCGGACTCAAATTTGGAAACTTATTCTTAAGGACCCGGCGGGTAATGTGGCTGACATTTCCCTTCTATTCTTTAACCCCTTCTCCTCCCTGTGATATATTTTCGATGTAAATCTGTACCGTTTGAACTATCGGACTCAAAATTTGGAAACGTATTCTTTAGGACCTGGCGGGTAACAATAGCGACATTACCCTCCTAATCTTTTACCCCTTCCCCTCCAACTGATATATTTTCGATGCAAATCTGTACCGTTCGACCGATCGGAATCAAAATTTGGAAACTTATTCTTAAGGATTCGGCGGATAACATAGGTGACATTTCCTCAATCTTCTTTTACTCTTTCCCCTTCCCTGAAATATTTTCGATGCAAATCTATACCGTTCGAATCGAACCTTTGTTTCCACCACAAAATTATTTTCAACTTAACCCTTAACCAATGCAACGCCGGATACGCTAGTGTATTTATAAAATTAAGTATCCGTATCATAACGCGTATATCTTAAAAAATATACATTCAGTTAAAATTGAAAATTGCTTTAATTTCATATTATTTCCCTAGTCTTTAGCTTATCCGATCGTGGATAGCGGGCATCGATTACAAGGTGATCAGGCGGTATCAGTTTTCGCAAAATGACAGGTCCAGGAAATTACTTCTTTTTGCGATTCTATCTACAAAATATAATTAAGCGGTAAGCATTTTTATATTAATGCCGAACTCTTATTTAGAGAAATAAAAAGATTATCTCTATCTCTAAAAAGATTACAAAAAATCAAAAACAACCGCTAATGTTGGAATTTCATATATGAGATTCGAATCTGTAAAAAGTTTTGTCAGATCTCAATTTGAAATCTTGGTACTGTACAGATTTTCATAAATACTGAAAAATTAATAGGTACATTTTATTAAAAAATAATTAAAATTAATAAAACATTAACATAACATAACATACCTGGATATTCACAAAATAATCTCCAACAATCGATACGGGTTCCAATCAAAACTCTCAACAGAAGATGCAATATGTCAACTAACGGAATTCTTAGTTACACAATTAGATAAAGACAAACGTTGTATTGGTATATTTTTGGACCTAGCCAAAGCTTTCGATACGGTGTCTCATCCACTGCTGCTGCACAAGTTATCAGCTTTGGGAATAAGGGGGACGGCTTTGGCGTGGTTTGAAGATTATCTAAATAACAGGGTTCAGGTAGTTAAATCGGGCGATCACTGCAGCAACCTCCATAAAACATCATATGGAGTACCGCAAGGAAGTGTTTTGGGACCCACGCTCTTCCTCATATATGTCAATGAAATGTGTAACTCCAATTTAGAAAACGGTAAAATAATTTCTTTCGCAGATGACACAGTGCTTCTTTTTCAAGATGATTCCTGGGAAGATGTTTTAAAAAAGGCACAAAGTGGATTGAATCGAATAACATCATGGCTTGACAAAAATCTACTAACAGTAAATGCTTCAAAGACAAAATACATGTGTTTCTCCATCAGTAAAAGAACAGTAATAAAGCAGCCCAAAAATCTACTGATTCACACATGTCAATCAAAAGATAAACCCTGTGATTGTACTAATCTGCAGACAACGGAAGATATACGATATCTAGGTGTGTACATAGACCAGCATCTAAACTGGAGAAAACATATTTTGAATCTTACAATCCGAATAAGAAAGCTTGTTTATTTTTTCAAAGAAATTAGAGATGTACTCGACGCATCGACAAGAAGAATAGTATACTATGCACTGTGTCACTCACTCATTAATTATGCAACTGTCAGTTGGGGTGGTGCAGCTTGTACTATATTAGATTCATTAAGCAAAGCCCAGAAAATGGTATTGAGAGTTCTTCATAAAAAGCCATTTCGTTTTCCTTCAGAAGAACTTTTCAGAGAATGTCACGTCCTGGACATCAATCAAACATATTTACTCAACACTTTAAAATATTTTTTCCGACATAAACAAGATCACCAACAAATAACTCACTCACATTCAACAAGGGCACAGGTGAACTGCAACTATCTTGTACCAAAATTCAAAAAAACTTTTTCACAAAGATTTCACCTCTTCCAAGCACCAAAAACATTCAATACTCTTAACACTAAACTTAAAACATGTAGCCATAGTCTCGCGTATTTTTCTTCTAAAGTGAAACTCTGGCTGCATGAAAAGGGAAGGAAGCATGCCCAAAACCTATTAAAAGCCATCATATAAACTAAATTTAAAATATACTATTCCTACAAGAACATTTACTGTCACTTACTGTCTTACTGTTACTGTCATCTTTTTAAATACTTTTAATTGTTTTATTTTATTTTATTTTATTAATATCCTATTCAGATCATTTTTTTCACTTACTGTCTTACTGTTACTGTCATCTTTTTAAATACTTTTAATTGTTTTATTTTATTTTATTTTATTAATATCCTATTCAGATCATTTTTTTTTCACTTACTGTCTTACTGTTACTGTCATCTTTTTAAATACTTTTAATTGTTTTATTTTATTTTATTTTATTAATATCCTATTCAGATCTTTTTTTTCACTTACTGTCTTACTGTTACTGTCATCTTTTTAAATACTTTTAATTGTTTTATTTTATTTTATTTTATTAATATCCTTTCAGATCATTTTTTTCACTTACTGTCTTACTGTTACTGTCATCTTTTTAAATACTTTTAATTGTTTTATTTTATTTTATTTTATTAATATCCTATTCAGATCATTTTTTTCACTTACTGTCTTACTGTTACTGTCATCTTTTTAAATACTTTTAATTGTTTTATTTTATTTTATTTTATTAATATCCTATTCAGATCTTTTTTTTCACTTACTGTCTTACTGTTACTGTCATCTTTTTAAATACTTTTAATTGTTTTATTTTATTTTATTTTATTAATATCCTATTCAGATCATTTTTTTCCTTTGTCTATAATATAATTAATTAACACCATTATTAAATTGTAAACATTTAATTATTACTATTACTTAATTTTAATTGGCAATAAGATTTATTCACAAATGTTATATAAATAATAAATATTCTTGAACATTATACTACTGGAAGAGCACTGTCTGCTATAATACAGTAAATTACTAGTGTAGCAGGCAGGGCATCAAATCAATTTAGTGTTTACTTGCTGCCAAGACACTCAACAACAATGAAAAAAGCTTCGTTAAATTTTGTAAACACTGTAAACATTTGTAACATTGAACATTGAATAAACATTTGAATTTGAATTTGAATTTGAATTAAACCTCCGGTTTCGAATGTGATCTTCCTAAAGCTAAAAATAAACTCGTTTGTTAAAATCATCATATCGACAAAACAACATCCTGAGATTCTTCCCTGCTGGCGGCCTTTCTTAAGAATTGACATTTTTTCTTCAACTCTTCTCATAAATCTGTTGCGCGCCACTTTACTAATGTCGCCGCTCCATCGAGTTTTAAGATTGTCAATACTTCTACTATCAGTAGGTATGAAGATAGCTAAATAAATAAAATCAGTAAACCTATTTAAAAAAAAAATCTGCGAGTATTCACAAATAATATCGCATTATGAATACTTAATAATGAACAGAAATTATGAAAAATATGACAGTAAATCACTAATTAAATAAATAAAAAATATGAAATAAGTGGTTTAAAACTAAGTATTTCATTTTAAATTTAAATTAATAAATTGTGTAAATAAATAGTTTCATAGTTTACAATATCTGGCTCGTAGAACCATGTTGGGAAGGAATAAAGAGGGATGGAAAAACGAGTATCAGACAAATGCCAGTCAAAATGTACTCCACGTCCGATGATGATCATATTAACACTCTCGATGGACCGTATGACAGATCAAATTCATTTACTGGCAGAGAGGAATGACAGGGCAAACGACAACGCCGCTGTCAAATTACTGATAATCGAATTGACGGAAAGGAATAGGACACAATAAAACAAGGATGAACAAAAAATATGCGGCCGATATTTAAAGTATGTTACATTTAAACGAATCGATATTTGTTTTTGATGTTGTTCTATAAAAATAGAGAAAAACTGATGATCAAGAACATCTAATTTTTATGAATATCCCTATATATAAATAAATACAGGGCTCATATGTTAAATATTCCTCCGTTGTATATTTATGTATTCAATTAAATAATTACACCGTCGAGTATTTACTGAGCGCAAAAATTTTTTTATCTTTTCGCAAAGAAAATTAAGTTATTTGTCGATAGTTATATGTATGTATTATAAGAGTTGTACGGGGAGCGCAGTGCACGGTACGCAGTACGCAGTGCGTGAGTTGCAGGATTGCCAATCTTTACTGTTACGTAGTTTTGGCCATTTGACAGAGCCGTTGTAAAGTCATCGTTCACCAAAAACCTTAAATTTAAGACAACTGAACCAATGAACGAAAGTTCACTAAAGTGATCTATACAATTCGTTCGTTCTAATAAAACAGTTCGTTCGTAAATTACCCATCTTTAGTAGTGGCTGCGCAGCTGGTCGGGTCAGATGTGTCTCGTGTGTTTTTACGACGTTGTTCTTGATGACTCAATCGGAAAGCTTGCGAAAATATATTCGGCATCCGGAATCTGAACTCCAACCTGCGGCGTAATCTTCCAGCTACTTTCGAGACTTCGCTGAAGATGTATATATGTTTATATCGGAGCGAGGCTGCGAAAGTCAAAACCACAACATCGTAGTAAACAGTTTATTTTCTAGTCAGCGGTACAACCATAATTAAAAAATATACATACTATCATTACAATAATGAATCAAACTTATTAAATACACTTATTACCTAACAATATTACCTTCTGAAATTCAATAGAAAGTCTACATGTAACTGAGTGACGTATGTTCAACTTTGTATAGCTGCAAATTTTACACTCGGCATGATGAAAAAAATAGCTATGATGCATTTTAAAACTACAATCTTTAACAATAGGGCAAAATACAAAGGTAGTCCTTTAATATCTGTCCCCCATTCTGACTCCTTTCATAGGCTTTTTTAATGACTAACAGACTTCAATTATGATTTTTTGGTATTTTTCTCTTAAAATAAATGCTAATCATTTTTATATAACTAGTACAATCCTTTCTAATAATTTCCACAAACGGTTTTTTGCAAACTATACATTCCATTTTTGACATTCTTCGTATTTTGGACGGACAGTATGCATTATATCTTTTTTTTCACTACTGGCTCTTTTAAATGGTTTTGATCATCACTTACAGCAATTTTGGGTATCAATTATTCAATATTTTGGTGCAAATACTCTTTCAAAGTTGGATTCTCCATCTAGAGTAAAGTTAGTTCTATACTTCATTTTCTTCCAATAACTGCTCGATGTCTTCCTCATTTAATGCTCTCTCTGATTTGCTATTTTATGATGATATTGTTAGTATCTTAATTAAAAAATAAATATACGTTAAAACATGTTCAAAAAACGAAATAAAAAAGTAACTTGTCTCGCAAAAGTTTGACAATAGATAATCATACGTCTAGCGGACGTACGGCATAGCTGTATCTAGGGTATTAAGAGGACTTACCGTTACGACGCAGCAATCCCACGTTAGCTCCGGCCGATGCGTAGACTGAATCGGCTGAGAGAAATAGCGCTCTGCAATTTATAGTTAAACAGAAATAGCTATATTTTGTATTCGCGTGCATCCCGCGGACGTAGATTATCTTTCTAGGGTTAAATGTCGCTTTATGCTTCATAAAGCACCTGCGACTCAAAACACTGGTTTCACGCCACCATTGACACAGCCATACATGTGGCCGGAAAGACCCATAATGTACAGAGAAAACCGAATCACACTAAGATTTCAATTTAATCATGCCACATCGGAAAAGTAAACTCGTTTTTTCTTAGAGTTGATTCGAGGACGGAGCTCGACGCCATCAACGGAGTCCAATAAATATGTGACAGCTCCCCGCGCGGAAATAAGCCCAATTGCCGGGCGGCAATTCAAAGACAAAAACATAAAGACCAACGACGGTCGACAATCTCTATGGCATAAAGTGACTTTTAGAACCTGACCGTCGCGGCCTCCACTAAAATAATGTCACAATATACTAATTATTATTTTAATGATTGATATGCAGAAAAAAATGTAAAATATTCGTATTTATTATACTTTAAAATAGGAAAAGATTTTCATTGCATTTGCAGCACCATAAAGCGCATATCAGTTTTAGAACTCAATGGGAAAGGATAAAAATATTAATTTTTGAAACAAATGTATAAACTTGATTTCATTTTGACTTTGATAGGCTTGGATACTAGTGTATCTTAGTGAATATGTATGAATATATAAAAATAGACGCACATAATCAAAATGTTAGATTTTTTAAATAAATAATTTTGTCCATCAATAATGTTTTAAATGTTTAAAACCATTTTAGAAGAGACTGGGCTTGAAGCACTGGAATGGAAGGTGAAAATGATTTATATTTTTATTTTATTTATTGTTCATTTTCAATTTTATTATAGAGTTCTATCATATTTAAAACAAATAAGATAAACGAAATAGAGTGATTCTACAAATCTAAAAATATTTGGTTATCACCGGGATGCGATGGGAAAAAAAATTACAAAATTATTATCCCATGAATGCATAGAAAAGTTTATAAAAAATGTGAGCAAACTTAAGCAGTTTACCTTTTATTTAATTTATTTAATAAAAATTTATTATATAAAAATTTATTTAAAAAACTTTATTTAATAAAAAAAATTAGCAATACCCCCCACTTTTAAAATGTATACGGAACAGTGTGGGTTTTATGTTGTATTCAAATGTGGACACTAAAATTCTGCGATGTAAATATGGAAGCTTGCGCCCGATTTATTATACACTATATAAAGGCATTTGATAAAGTACGTGATAAAAAATAAAAAGGGATTTTATAAAGCATCCAACTGCATGCTGAAGACATAAGACAAATTGATATATAACTTCACTGGCACAAAAGCAGTCAAAGTGGAAATTGAATTTGCAACAAACGAGAAATTTGTCGGGGTGTCCGGCTAGGATGCAAATTTTCTCTTCTCCATTTTATATATGACAGAAGTCTTTTTTCGGTCAAAGAAGTTAGCCACTGACCATTGCCCATTGAATATCTCAGTCGTGGACACTGACTACTAGACAATTTAAAAACGATATACTTAACTAAACGCAGTTTTATGGTTATGGTAGTGGATCTATTTTTCCAAATTTTTTCCATCTTTATAATGAAAGTTTTGCCATTGGTGAAGGCATTTTTAATGTTTTAAAATTTAAGAGATTTTATATCAATCAATTTCATATGACCAGGATGTTTCAATTCTTATCGGGGCGATTGAACGCGACTCACAAAAGATTTTATGACAATAATGTTTTAATTAATTTAAAAAACAATTAAACTGAAATAACAACTGGTGTTATATTTTCAAATATTAACTGATTATGTAGATCTCTAAAACAATGTAACAATTTTTCTGAAGTATTAACCTCTAAAATATCTGATAAAAATATAATGAAAGATCGTAATATTCTATAAGAAAAAATTTTGCAAACATTTTTTGGATAATGAATATGAATGTATGTCAGGATGATAAAATGTTTTAAGACGTATTACTATTTACTTGGGTTCGTAAAAAAATCATTTATTAAGTATACTTTATCGAAGGGGAGTTTTCTGGAATAATAAAATAGCGATCTATCATCATTTATCAAGGCGTCACATCTCACTTCCAGAAAATTTCTTCTACATATACAGCGTTGGTTATTTAGTACATTTACCTCATTTAACATAACTCAATGCGTTTATAAACAAAAAAGTGCCCACTTTATGTATGCATATGTAACTTATATAAATAAAATTATATTTTTTTATATTTTCTTCAATTATGAATTTTTGAATGAATGAAAAGAAATGAAGATTTTTTAATTATATGGTTGTAAGAAAACCAATAAATGAAAAATAAATAAATAAATAAAAAATTTTAAAATGTACTTTATATTTAAAGCGTAAATTTTGAAAATATTTAATTGTAAAAAATAATTGATCTCCTACATTAAAAAATATAACTAGACCAAATGATTAACGCTAATTTTTGTTAAATTTGAATTGTAAGGCCCACTATTTGTACTAGCGATAAATATAATGCTTTTAATATCGTATATCAAAATAAATAAAAATATATATCAAAATAAATAAAAATATGTACCATTTTATTTTCCCTTTTGACAAAAAAATATTTTTCAATATTCTTGATATAGTACCTACCTACATATTTTGACAAATTAGTTTATATCTATATAATTTTTTAAGGATTGTAAAACTAATGTGATTCTAGAAAACACTAATTCTCATTTACTTTATACGTTAATAATTTTTCTATATTTCAAGGTTTTCTAAAATCGCCATAGAAAGACCTTCAGCTCCAGCCATTCAGAAAATCGAAAAAGCGAAGTTCACTCATGTTTAGAAAGAAGTTTTGGAAACAGTTCAGTCACTCTGACACATGAAACTGTCAAAATAAATGTACAAACTTTGATATGGATGTTTATGAGGATGAAAATTTCGAGGAAATTAAATTAATGTTCCTGACGGCCTTTCGAAATGAGAAAGCAAGTAATTCAAGTAATAATTCTGACGGAACGGCTTTAATCGAGCGTTGCGACGAATAATATTCATCCCTTACATTACTCAAGTACGTCATACAAGTTTGTCGGCTGCAAGTGCTCAAATGGGTGAACTCGTGAAGAGTACTCATTAGTGTATATGTTACAATTTTATAAAACTATAAAATAATTAATTGCAAAAACATTTGTAACTGGGTCACTCGAGCTGATAATTTTTATTTTATAAAATTATTTTATTTTATTAACAAGATCACTTGTATAAATAGAACAGGAGCTAGTGACCGCCAGACGTATAGTATATTTTCTGTAGATGTATACTAGAGTAAGTAAAAAAATTGATATTATAAGATTTGAGCTCGGGGGATTTTGGAAAATAACAGGTAATGCAAGTACAAAAAATGCATAAGTAAATCGTTAAAATATAATATATCAGGCAATATTGTTAAATAGTGGCTGAATAAATAAAATTCCGATTTTTTACTATAACGTTGATGAAATTATTATTTATAACGTCTGGCAATGATTAATATACACGTGTATCGTACTGTCCCGTTAAATATATAAAAAATTGGTTTCGTTATTTTTGCGTTTTGCTTCCTCATTTTTTTGTACCTCCATTACGTGTTATCTGCCAAAATCTCAGAAACTCAAAAGTCATAATAAATTAACCTTCTTACCTACTAGAGTGCACATTTACAGAAAATATTTTAGATTTGATACTATAACGTAAGTCTGGCGGTCAATGTATAATATTCTGTTAAATAATCAACATGTTTCGGGGCCAATGGTTCCTTCATATGTATACAAGGTATACAAATTCAAATTCAAATTCAAATGTTTATTCAATGTTCAATGTTACAAATGTTTACAGTGTTTACAAAATTTAATGAAGCTTTTTTCATTGTTGTTGAGTGTCTTGGCAGCAAGTAAACACTAAATTGATTTGACGCCCTGCCTGCTACACTAGTAATTTACTGTATTATAGCAGACAGTGCTCTTCCAGTAGTATAATGTTCAAGAATATTTATTATTTATATAGCATTTGTGAATAAATCTTATTGCCAATTAAAATTAAGTAATAGTAATAATTAAATGTTTACAATTTAATAATGGTGTTAATTAATTATATTATAGACAAAGGAAAAAAAATGATCTGAATAGGATATTAATAAAATAAAATAAAATAAAACAATTAAAAGTATTTAAAAAGATGACAGTAACAGTAAGACAGTAAGTGAAAAAAATGATCTGAATAGGATATTAATAAAATAAAATAAAATAAAACAATTAAAAGTATTTAAAAAGATGACAGTAACAGTAAGACAGTAAGTGAAAAAAATGATCTGAATAAGATATTAATAAAATAAAATAAAATAAAACAATTAAAAGTATTTAAAAAGGTGACAGTAACAGTAACAGTAAGACAGTAAGTGACAGTAAATGTTCTTGTAGGAATAGTATATTTTAAATTTAGTTTATATGATGGCTTTTAATAGGTTTTGGGCATGCTTCCTTCCCTTTTCATGCAGCCAGAGTTTCACTTTAGAAGAAAAATACGCGAGACTATGGCTACATGTTTTAAGTTTAGTGTTAAGAGTATTGAATGTTTTTGGTGCTTGGAAGAGGTGAAATCTTTGTGAAAAAGTTTTTTTGAATTTTGGTACAAGATAGTTGCAGTTCACCTGTGCCCTTGTTGAATGTGAGTGAGTTATTTGTTGGTGATCTTGTTTATGTCTGAAAAAATATTTTAAAGTGTTGAGTAAATATGTTTGATTGATGTCCAGGACGTGACATTCTCTGAAAAGTTCTTCTGAAGGAAAACGAAATGGCTTTTTATGAAGAACTCTCAATACCATTTTCTGGGCTTTGCTTAGTGAATCTAATATAGTACAAGCTGCACCACCCCAACTGACAGTTGCATAATTAATGAGTGAGTGACACAGTGCATAGTATACTATTCTTCTTGTCGGTGCATCGAGTACATCTCTAATTTCTTTGAAAAAAATAAACAAGCTTTCTTATTCGGATTGTAAGATTCAAAATATGTTTTCTCCAGTTTAGATGCTGGTCTATGTACACACCTAGATATCGTATATCTTCCGTTGTCTGCAGATTAGTACAATCACAGGGTTTATCTTTTGATTGACATGTGTGAATCAGAAGATTTTTGGGCTGCTTTATTACTGTTCTTTTACTGATGGAGAAACACATGTATTTTGTCTTTGAAGCATTTACTGTTAGTAGATTTTTGTCAAGCCATGATGTTATTCGATTCAATCCACTTTGTGCCTTTTTTAAAACATCTCCCCAGGAATCATCT
>JADDOH010010395.1:0-39671 GCA_016648135.1 Agrypnia vestita
GATGGCTGAATCCGGCCAATGGCGAGCGCCGGCGGTGAGGTCATCGGGCATAGGATGAGTCACTGCACTAGCGTGGATTTCAGAGGTATGGTGAAATCGTTACTATAAAAGGAGCGAACGCGATGTACTCGGCCCCCCTTCAGTTCGAGACCAGACTTGCGAGCGGGAGCGCTGCCCAACAGACTACCGACGGAGCCCCGAGTTCCAGAACAGCATTTGCGGACGGAGTTGCTGCCCGGACGTATGGAGGAATCTACCATTCATCAGTACCAGAGAGGATCATACCGCCACTGTGTAACAGCTAAGGAACACATTTATATTATCTATCGATTAATTATTTTCACTATTGAAATGTATTTATTTTGGGAAGATTTAAAATCGGAGCAATAATGTATAAATAATATCACGATTTCTTGTGTGATCTTGGCTCAATTCGTACGGGAATATCTCCCAAACGAATATATTTTGATGCATGGGGATTTTCATACCATTTGTATTAACAATTGATTTTACGGAGCTCTATAAGCAGTGCGTAATAGATTCATAATATTGTCGACGCGTTATGTATTGCATAAACAGATATCAATCCAAATCGTACGAGAAATTCTTCCGAACGAATATATTTTAAAGTATGGGGATTTTCAAACTATTTTTACTAATAATTGAATACACGTAATTCTATAAGAAATGCTTAGTAGCCTTATAATAACTGTGTTGCGTAAGTATTGCGCAATCCGGTCTTCAGCCAAGTCTTTATGATTTGAGTACCTCGGTACATCTGGCTTAACAAGTAGCTTCAGAACGACGAGTAAAGGACAGAATGGAGAGATCTAACTGAAATTGGAGTTTTCTGGTTTACGAGCGTTGAGCTAGGTGAGGTTGTGGATGACGCTCGTGTCATAAGCCTGGAATTCGCGCAAGCCCCTGTGAGGTACTCTTAAAAGCGGGACCTCCCTTGTTGATCGGAGTGGCCACTAGACTCGACCTTCGCGCCTCATCCTGCTCAAAAACAGCGTGAACCAACGTCGTGAATTCTCTGACTTTGGAAGGATTTTCATGCCTGAATGCTATGAAATCTCAATAGAAAACGTTAACTTCTATTTCATCCTCTGTAAAAAAGACAGAGCTAGAATCAGTATAAAAATCATTCACTCATATGGAATAGCTGGGATATTATAAATATGTTACTAACACTCTAACATTTGTCCAAAGTAAATGTTGCAAGATGCAGAATCGTGGGACGCCGCTCTGAAAAGGCATAATGAGATTGCACAATAATTTGTAACATCGCTGACTATGCCCGCAAAGGAGGCTAATGTCGTCATCAATTTGTACCAAAAGAGTACGTGATTCTTCAAACACCGGCCTAAAAGAAAGGCGCCTCAAGACAACACCCATCATCAGAAACTCGTACCAAAAGAGTACGTACATCTCAATCATAAGCCTAAAAGAGAGGCGTCACAGGATCACATCTCGTAAAGAAGAGATAGAGTCTCGGGATGCAGTAAGTTCCGGAGGAACAAGGGGGGCCGTTTAGTCACTTAGGAAGTCGGCCACCGGGTTTAGGCGGGCGCGGAGCCTCTACCCCTCTCAGCAGAGATGCTGAGGGTTTAAAAAACCAAAATTTAGCATTCAAAGAAACTATTATTTCATATAAACTCACGGGCTGTTGTAGAATCCTTTCGAACAAACCATCCCCGAGACCTTATCTACTTATTTATAAAGAAATTTCGCTTCAAAAATGTATTATTTTGTAGGTAGAAAATATATGTATTATTTTCCCATGGAATTAATATGAACAGGTTCATGCACGTCTAGAACGAAACCATTCAAGGTAAGAATTTGCTAATACAAAGTGTTTATAATTATTAATTTCAGTGTTATTTAATATGTGTGAATTTTTCCCTTTGCGCCGTTCGAACGATTTTATTGGGTTGTTTCCAAACGGAAATGTTTTATTTCTAATACACGAATTCTTCTGGTGAACGTATTTTATTGTAACATAAATGTATAGATTATTAGGTTCGTTAGATGAATTTTATTACGTAATATTATGCAATTGTTTCCACACTGCTCCTATAAAAGAATTTGAAGTTATTACGATACACAACGGGGTCCTTCATCCATTAGACGAATCATGTGCCAATTCAACGACGTATTACGAATAGTATATATTGTATTTATCGAGATTTAGTCGCATTTATTATTTCTAGTGAGGTTTTTAGTATTGGTTCCAGGCGCCATTATGAGGCGGAAATAGTTCATATTCATAGCCCGACTGCAATAGGTATTTTTGTCGCGTAAGAGGTAGCACTTTTAGGAATATAACTGTGTTTTATGTTTCGTCCCTGACGGACAGGATGGTATAGCTGTGGCTATTTAGGTAATATACTTAGTAAATGCAAAGGGCATTAGGTATTATCGATTTCGTCTGCGAACCCAAGATGTTAGAAATATTTTTAGTTAATATTGCATTCAAAAGCGCAATTTTCACAGAATAATTATTTCCAGTTAATAATATATATTTTAGTTAAATGTATAGTTAGCACAGGCAGAGTATTAATATTGTATAGAATACATTATTTATAATATTTCAAGAAGGTATAATATTTTATTCCGCGATCCTTTTATAGTTACAGCGTATCTGTCGACCTCAGCCGTTGCCACCCGCGCCATACAACTATTTTCGCTAACATCATACAGCAAATGACTTTATTCATTGCAATGAAATTTATATTATTTAATATTATTTACCACGACGTATTTTTGACGGGTCACCCCATAGGATCCACCACAGTGGTTGTCCGCGGCCAGGAGTTGGCAAATCAATGGAACATATTAGCTAAAGTTAAATATCAACCCGCAGCGATTAAGCAACGGCCTTTTAAATAAATTATTAATACAAAAATTCATCGTTAATACGTTAGGAAGACCCCACTATCACGCGGATCAGCACAGTGCTTACCGTGACCAGGAGAACGATTTATATTGAAATACAATAAAATGCTTTATAATATTAATTGAACATCATTTCGACATTAAATACAGTCTGCTCGATTTGATTAGGATGCCCTCTATCTAGGTGGATCATCTCATGTCAAATAACCAGCTACAACCCAACGGAACATTAGTTCGCGTCTTTAATATGCCCTAGAATACATTTATAGTAAATTATAATAATATTGGCGGTCCACGTAGAAGTGGCCGTAGCAACATGCGTAGAGCGGCCGGTCCAGGTTTGCTAGCTCGGGGCTCAAGCCCCATCTCCGGCCGTTTAATTTATTTTTTCAGCCATGAATTCGAACGAAATTATGGATGATACACGAAGTTACGGATGGAGAGACAGACATGTTTGATTGTCATCATCAGAAACAGAGCAACAATATTTTATTTACCCTCGCCGATGTAGTGCGATAATAATTATTATTATTTCAAATGATGTAGGTACATTTAAAGAATATTGAACGAGAACCCTGATATACACCACTGTGCCTTTTAAGATACCTCAGTATGCCTTCTTCACCCCTACGTGTATTCCTGTATAAGCTCAGAATTGCTGTCTAATGTCCTTATTGATTTCTTACATTGGAATTATCTGTATTTTAACAATTAACGTAAAATATAATGTTTTATAAAAGTTCCTTAATAAAACAATCAATAATCCT
The DNA here is from genome assembly GCA_016648135.1 of Agrypnia vestita. Lineage (NCBI taxonomy): Eukaryota > Metazoa > Arthropoda > Insecta > Trichoptera > Phryganeidae > Agrypnia > Agrypnia vestita. The sequence continues at coordinate 3,666 of JADDOH010010395.1, forward strand.
ATCAATCAATTAAAACCGTAAAGAGGTTGATTAAAATACACCCTGAACATACGAACGACGACAAAGAACATGTAGTACACTCGATTCATTCCGGGATGTCCGTACTGTAGCGAAGGGAAAAACTACATTTAAAAATGAAGACTACAACACACACACGTTCTGGTGTTTGAAGACTACAAAGTGTACACTACAATTGTAGTAAAAACTACTTGAAGTAAAGTAATTGTAGTACTACGAAATGAAGTGAAGTAATGTAATGAAGTAATTGTAGTATTAATGAAGTGAAGTAACGAAATGAAGTAATTGTAGTATTATTGAAGTGAAGTGTAATGAAATGAAATAATGTAGTATTAATAGTTGAGTGAGTTAATATATTTTTCCCAAATAAAAATTTGGCGAGCTTAAAAAAAAAAAATATTTTCTCCAAAGTAACATTTGGCGACCTAAAAAAAAAAAGGTCGCCAGCCAGATTTCTTCATTCGATTCCAAAAAATTTAAAAATGTTTCTCATACTTTCGATAACTTTGAAGTGTATGTACTTTTGTAGTATTCGCTTTGAAATGAAGTGTACTGTTTGAAGTTTATACTTTCAATAACTTTGGTGTTTGTAGTTTGTAGTGTGCACTACACATCAAAATGTGCGAAGTGTGCACTTCAATGTAGTGTAGTACTACATTGTAGTAGTGAGTACAGAGCGGACCCATCACTACCGTACTGCCACCAACCCGCAGACTTTTAGTTTCCCTTTACAAGCTAACAACCCCTTTACAAATCCGTCTATCGCGCTGGTCCACTTGAAGATTTGCAGATAAAATGCCGTTTTACCACCCTGCGCCAGATGTGTGCTGCGGTGACAATCCTCCGATGAATGGTTTACGTATCTCATTAACCCGCCGAATTTGCTGCAGAACATCCCCATGCGCTGAAACAAACCCCAAATCGGAGTTCCTGCACACCCCGTTTAGCCCGGAGGCGACCCGCTGGTGTGAAGGCTTATGGGGCGAAGGGGTCGCTAGAGAAATAAGAACCACCATCAAATGCTATTGCAAATTAATTTGACAAAAAAAGAAACGATATAAACAAGTCATAAAGTCATAAGGGAATAAACTATGAATAGAACACAACGTTGTTTACTTCACACTATGACAGTTTAATTAAATAAATTAATTAAAACGTTTTCGATGCTTACTGCATCATCTTCAGTAATATACTAACTTAAGACTAGAAGACATATAAGACAAGAAGGAAAGAAATTGGACATCTTGGAAAATATAGAAATTCATCTAAATAATGATAAGGCCTTAAACATACAAACACCACTTATTACATCCCCCCTTCTTACCATACTAGCCCCTCCCAGCAACCACTTTCACTTTCCGCCTGTCCCTCCCCCGCTCCCGACAACTCCCGGCCCCATGGAGTAAATAAAATGTCTTCTAGTCTTAAGTTAGTATATTACTGAAGATGGTGCAGTAAGCATCGAAAACGTTTTAATTAATTTATTTAATTAAACTGTCATAGTGTGAAGTAAACAACGTTCTGTTCTATTCATAGTTATTTACAATGAACTTCCACAAAGTTAATCACGAAAATTTCGAAATATGAATAAATATAGATAAACAAGAAAACCGTTGCGTAACTACGCCACAAATACGATATCCAGAGGTCCGCGCCATACAACTCATTTGGTATCTTTCTCTCCTCGGTTTTGGCCCAGTTGATAGTGACGCGCGCGCATTACCTCGCCATTAAATGATTTAATGCAATTAAACCCTGAAAATCCATTCTAAATATTGTTGAAAAAAATTTTGAAAACGGACGAGTAGTTTCGGAGGTTACCTCCTACATCCAAACTTACAAACTTTACCTCTTTATATATTATTATAGATAAATAGGTCCCAGCATTTTCCTTTCTGGTCCATTAATTTAATTATACCACCGATGGATTATTGCGTTATTTTTTTAAATGACTAATATAATCTTTGATTTTTAAGTCACAGAATTCTTTCAACCAGATAAAAATAAAGATTGATTATAAGTGCGAATTACTAAATTCGATGAAAAGTGCAGCGAAGATTTTAGAAACATTTAGTGAGAATTTAAGAATAGGCTCCAATTAAATTCATGTCCAGTAACTTTGTGTAACAAGTAAAAGGTTAAACATTTTTAGTGTTTTATTTGCTTGTCACAACCACGATCCCTTGACAGAATATTGTAAAAAAGAAGGAAGTCATGCCATAACATTTACATTTCGTTGTCTGTTCGTCCTTCCGTCCGTCTGTCCTCGTAACTTCGTGTAACGTCCGTAATTTTGTTCGAATTCACGGCTCAAAAAACGAAATAAAACGGACAGAGATGGGGCTTAAATAACGGGCTACCTAAACCGAACCGGTCATTCAACGCATGTCGCTACGGACGTTTTTCCGTGGAGCGCCAAAAAGATTCTATGAATATATAATAGGCTTAGCAAAGACGCGAAACAATGTTCCGCCATTTTTGACGGGTCGCAGCTAGTTGTATATAACCACATATAACGGTGTTAATTAAATATCATATATTTGAATAACAGAATGAGTATATGAACAGTTTATTCATTAAATATTCTAATAAACTTGATAATTGATTTTTGTGTATTCTTAAACCTTTCAACCGAGTTTTCAAATACATCAATACCTACTATAAAATTATTATTCAAGATATATAGTTTATTTTAGATTCTGTATAATTCATGCAAAAGTTCTCACTATCATGAATCACGACTAGGAGACCATGACACTAAATATTATAACAAAATAAAATAATTTAATGTTTATAATTGTTATCTGTTTTCGAACAATTTTCGACCAAATTTCGTTAGGCAACCCGATGCTGTCCTATTTCTTAAAGGTGGTTGAGTAAAAATTCATAACTGCGTCAATGTTGTGATTTTTTCTCAAAAGACTTTCTCTAATCGATTTCTAAAACTGTTTTCAAGCTTCTAAAAAAAATTATTAAAAAATTTATTATTCATTAATACTTCACCCCTGTCGCACCCCACTCGCCTCATTCCCTCTCACCTCCCCCGCCGCGCCCCACTCGAGCACATGGCTAAAAAACGATACAATCGTAATTGAAAAAAGTAATCCCTGTTTTATCAGCAAATGACACCGGCCGCTTATGTCTATCGCCACAAACAGTGCGGCCCCGGGCTCGCTCGGGGGGACTTTTGTATTCATGGTTTGAAGGGCAAATACAAGACACTCCAATATGGATTAAATCATCCCCAAGGAACCGTAAACAAGGATGTATATATACTATGGATATCACTGTATATTATTGCCTCCACGATGCTCATTTACATTTCTAGTGTTGTATTTAAACAATTATATTAAAAGAAAGTAATTCAAGGAAAAACTCCTGATTTAGTTCATATTATAATGATTCAAATGCACAAATGGATATATGTATATTATTGCCTCCACGGTGCTCTTTTACATTTCTAGGTTATATTTAAACAATTAATTATATTAAAAGAAAATAAATCAAAGAAAAACTCCTGATTTAGTTCATATTATATTGATTCAAATGCACCAACTCATCTTTCACGACATACAGTTCTTTTCCGACCCAAAAAATGAAAAACTCAGGCCTCAAAAAAAATCAGTTATAGTATTAGATGGACGCCAGAATTAATTAATTAATTCATTTTTATTTGAACAACAATTTCGGAAAGGAGGTGACCCGAGTTCGAATCCCGGTATTAGCCAAATATTTTTTCGTGAATTAGATTTTTCTGTATGTCTTTCTAATTGATTAATGAATTTGGTTATAAAAAATGTTTGTTTGTATGTGTGTGCCTTCCCCATCTCCACCCGATATCATATTTATCCCCATCCCTGTCCTACGAACGAAGATAATTTAAATAATCAGCTATTGTAACATTAGAGTATTTTTCAATTTTCTAACCATAGAAACAAACTTGTTTATTTTCTATTTGAAAAAGTTACTTCAGAATTTTTACCTAAATCGCACATTGCAAAGTAAATTAACACTTGACTGCTATGTCACGTTTCAGTTTCCTTTCTAATTTGCCTACAAAGTGACAAGCGGAGGGTAGGTATTGAACTACCATACAGATGCATATATACAACAGCATTAAGTAAAACAGCGCATACAAGCAAAAAAGCAATGCTTTAGTAAAGATTCTAGGAAATAAATATTAATTAAATAATCCTTATCTTAAGAAAAAGTTGATTTAAAATTCTACCCGTAATTCGTCCTACGGCTAGAAATTTTATTTCCGACTTTTCTGTACCTGACTTCATGTCAGTTCTTAATTTATCTCACTTGTTTGCGCCCAACAAATTTGTTCCATTAATCTAGTCAAATCGAGAAAAAACTCATCCTGAACCGTGTATTTTTACTTAGTCCTATGTCTGCGAGTTTTGTGTAATAGACAAGTAAATTTTTCATGGAATAGCGTGTTTCTTCGAAAGGTCCCATGCCAGGTGAGAACTACGCGCACGTCTTTGCAGAAATAATATTTTTTACAAATTCCACCCAAAACTTTGTGTGAATTCTATTTGTCATTTCTATGGTGAATGTAAATACCATCTGTCATATCCAATGGTCATAATATCATAATGGTTATTTACGACGACATTGCCATCGATGATATCATGATTTATTTTTGTGAAAAGAAACGTATATCTGAAATTAGTATTATTCCCGATTTAATTATATAAAAATCGTCTTCGAAAAATATTGAAAAATTTTGCCGTATTACCTGTATATAAAATATTTAATATTTTAAAAAAATGAGAGTAAAAAACACTTTTTTTTTCCACTATATTTATTTGAATTGTTAGAACGTTTTCTGGATTTCTCCCATTGTCAATAACATTAACGTTACTTGCTGACTCATAATATTTATATAGTAATCGCACCTTGCATCTAAATATAATAAATTCGTTGTGTCTGTCATCCGCTAAGTTCATAACTTGCTGGAATGACGCTCCAATTACAACTTTGGGTAATTAGATTGTGACACGCAATCAGCGAGTGGTCAGGCGATACGCAAAGGTCGCCTCCACAAAATTACACAGTCAGAACATTTTTATATTATTATTTTAGTTTTTGGTTAAGCGAATAAGGTCAATTTAAAAAACAAATAGTTTTCTGTTCATGAATTTTCAGCTTCAAAATCCAGCAATCATAATGTTCCGTGATTCTTCAAGGGTGCGCGGCTGGTTTATATTGTAATCGCACCTTGTAAATCTCGAATCATCCAATAAACTCTAGTGCATATATAACCATAAGTAATTATTATTACTACCTTGTCACTTTCGTACTTGCTTGCCTCACGTTTGCATACATCGTGAACACCGGAAGATTCTGCGAGAGTAGAGTACTTCTTCCTCACACTCTTCAATGTTTACCATCACCATTTACTCTTAGTATACCAACAGATACTTAATTAATATTGTAAAAACTGAATATAAAGTAAAAAAAACAAATTTTACTTAAAAAAGTTATAGATGACAGTTTGGCGTGACGATTAACGGAGATACAAAATCATCATCATCGTCCGTCCGTAACTTCCTATCCAATAACTGATGTCATTCAGTTTTCAAAATTAGTATGATTTCCAAATTGTTATTAAATAAAACGAAAACATCGACTTATGCAAAATACTCTAAATTAGATTGAAGGTGCTTCCATATTCCCGTCTTCCGCATGAGTCAACCAGTCCAGACCCATTCAGTTTTCATACACTTTTTCTTTTGCTTTTACCAGCTTAATCTAAGGCGAACCATCGTTAATTAAATATATAAATGATTGGTGTATTTCGAAAACTTTACAAGTCACACTTTGATAATTGTTCAGGAGAGCGAAAAATGTATCTCCTGTAAAAATTAAGAAAAATTTTCATGAATTCATCTCTTGTATTCAAATGAGAAAAAAAATTCGTATTCAAGGGTGTTATATTTTGATTAAATTCACTTTTTATTATGCGGACTTGTAACGTTTTCGAAATACATGAAGTGGGTGACAATTTTATATGAGTTTTTATTGAAATAAAATACATCATTAGGTTAAAAATTATATATTTATAAAACGCAAGAGACAATGAAAATCGTATAGATCTGGTTACTTCTTAGATTTACATATAAAACTTAATAATAATCTCTTTCTACATCCTCAACATCATTTGTTGGCCATTTTAATATTTCATGGTAAAGAATGAAATATTTTGATGGTATGTATTGGATGGCTTTTCGAATATCATCTATTTTCTTCTTATTTATTCTGTGGGGAATACTTGAGGTAGATAGAATGCCTTTTCTTAAATAATATGTGTGGTTGACAAATCCTCCTATAAATATTGAACATTGCACATATCCCGACTTAGAAGAATCGTGTATAAACTCTGAAAAAGCGATATATTGAAAGTCATTTTACGTCTTCGAAAAACGTTTTTTCCTAAAGATTCTACAGAAAGGGAAGTTTTAAAAAAAAATGAGGACAAGAGTTCTTGAAGTCAATAATGTCTTCATTTTTTACTCGATGCACAGTAAAATTTTGAGATTGCATTGCCATCTCTATTAAGTATTCGTATTGTTCTGGAGTATATACTCGATCTTCATGTTATATAATCTATCATTTAATATTTTTTTTTTTTTTTTTAAAAAATAGAGATGCGAACACGGAATACGTGTCACATCAATATTCTTACTATTTTCAAACTAAGCTAAACGCTTGTGCTATGAAAATAGGACTAACTTGCTATTCTGGGCTGAGATCCGAACCCGCGACCTTTGGATCAGGAGGCGAGTGTCCTAACCACAAGACCAACAAGCTACTCATATTATAAGGTATGAGCAAAATACATGTTTCAAATATGTACCTACTTCTGCAATCTTCGCCCACGGATTTGGGTGGAATTTCCTTATTTACATGGTTTGTATGCTGTAAGCCTCTTAACATAGATTTCTTTTATAGATTTAGATTTATAATTTTCACAATTTAATACTCAGTTCTTTCTTCTTTTTGGGCGTGAATTAATATTTTCCTCACGTTTACATTGTCACTGTCGCTATTTATAATCTGCTGTCATACGCGGCATGTAGTTCGAAAACGTTACGAGTCCTGGATTTGTAATATTTTCGAAATACATTCATTTTCGCAATGCTCAAAAATGCTTTAAAAACGTACAAACATTAAACTTTTTCGTATCAGATTTGTGTATTTAGCTGAAGATGTTTGCATACTTAAGTCATTTTTGGAAAAAATGTGACTCATGACGTTTTCGAAATACACCAGTCTATGTAACAATTTCCGTCACTAACCAGTTGGCTCAAATAATAATGAGGTGTAAGGAGCAAAAAAATCCTAATTCTCTATTTAGTAATGTCCATCACCAACGTTATCATGCGCTACGCTACTTATAGCGCTGTTCTTTTGAAAATCAGAATGAATTATTATTATGTATGTACATTATATTGAGTCCTGTATCTGTGTATAATTTTTTCTTCAAAAGATAGCCTTCTTTTGTAAAATAGGACTACCTAAAAAAATAATTGCTGCGACTTTTCGTAAAAGAGTTTTCACATTCTTAGAAATTATGTGAATTCTAAAGCTTTCAAAAAATTAATTAGGCTCCCATCCTGGTTTACATAAATTTCACACAATTTTACATAAGTTTACACAAGTTTCATCATAAATTGTTTTTTTTTTGTAATTGTTTTTATGAATACGAACCTAGAAAACAACTTAAAAATATTATGCAGTATAATATATTTATACCACATAATAGTCACCATTAATGTGATTGTTAAGTAAATAATTCTGAATGGATGTGAAACTCGGACCCTTAAGAACCGATTAAGTTAATTCGACCGGATAAGAATAATCATTGCAGGCAAATTTCTTAGCAATATTGAAGTCGAAAAAATGACCACAGTCCAGAGCTCTCCGAAGGTCGATGAAACAATGCCGCCAATGGAACAAGATTCTTGGGTTGACCAATATGGACAGTATTCGAAGGAATGAAGTAACGCTACAAAACCTCTAATAAGAGACGAGGATCAGACAAGCTCAAGACAGAGAAGCCTGGAGAATCATTGTGTTTATATAATTATCATATCTAATTAAATTCCGATTTATTTTACTCCACATATAAAATTAATTAATAATCAAATAAAAACCTTGTGATAAACAAACATCTTTCTACTTGATTCATTTATTTTAATTGATAATTTTTTTCTGCAACCTGCAAACTGCAACAATAATATGATTCTTATTAAAAATGAATATATAAAATTATAACATATTATACTTAAATGTCGGTTGTGTTACGTGGCCGCCAATTTTCTTATCCATGGAAAAAATTACTCACAATATATTTTTAAGTAACAAATGAAGATTTTTTATATACCTACAGTTATTTAACAATTTATCTATCAGTGGATAAAGATTCTCATATTTACATAATTATAAATGTGTTTAACACAGTAAAGTATTTTTTGATACCTAATATGTTTTGTTTTAAGTCACTTTATTGATATAATATACAATATCTATTATTTTCGGCTGCTTCTTCAGGACAGTATACTACAAACTAACCTTAGTACAGACATTTACATTAAATAGAAGCTTAGTAATTATATATAGAGAGAGATAAAGCATATTAGAGAATGATAGAGAATCAGTTATGGGGCGGAGGTGGTAGGGTGGGGATTAAACAGAGAGAATTGGTTTTATTTTTAATAAGTCGGTAATTTTGTATAAAATGTAAAATGTATTTTGTATAAAATATACTTGCATATAAGTAAATTATAATTGTAAACTTTGCCTGTCTCAACACAGAGCTCTTATTAAACTTATATAAGTAAAGCAATGAAATAAATAAATTAAACAACATTAATACATATCTAATCAACCTTTTTAACAAAAATTTAAAGAAATAAGGCAATTTTTAGTCTTTGGCGATAACAAATTTTAAAAAAACTACAAAATAAAATGGAAATTCTGACATGAGATAAAAATGGCGGTTCTGAGACCCACAAAGGTTAAAAATGTGGTCCGAATTAATTCAATGTTCATAAAATTCTGAAAAATCCATATTTGTTAGCATCTAATGTGTTCTTTGATTCTCATGTTAATGATTCACTATATATTTTTATTCAAATTATTGTGTCAAACTACAGTGTTGGTTAGTAAAATATGTAAAATGTTTTTTTTTTTAAATATCTAATAACCAGCCTTGCAGTCAGTCGCACACGTCGCGCGGCAGGCTGATGACCATCCCCCATCCCCTGGGCCGCTCCGCCCGCCGCCCCAGCGCCCACACTCCGGCCAGGTCCTTCAAAGAGTCGAGGTAACCTTTTCTGATGATAATAGATAGCGGAGATTACAGTCGGCTCCACAATGGACTGAAATTAAAATGTGGCCGACGGTTCATGATTGAAATATAAAAGATGGACTTTGCTCTCGAGGGAGGGGGCAAAACGAGGGATGATTAAATAATTTGTCGGAAAACCAAATATTATTATTAATTTTTAATTTTGTTTTTCTAACACATTCGTGTAATTATAATAATTTATAAAAAATTTCAACGAAATAATCTGTAATTTAGTGTTTTAATATAAAATTAGACTGCTGTAAAGAATGAAGATGTTGAGAATGTATATAAAGCTTTAAAGTTTCATTAACTGTAAACACATCCAAGACATGTTGCGTGAATAACACGCTATTGGCATTAAAAAAAAACGCATAGCTTTTAAATTGCATAAAATAAGTCGTATAAAAAGAGGATTGACTGTTTATCAAAATAAGCTTTAAATACAGACTTAGTATATTCTTGGAATTCATCTATTCATTGAAATGATTTTATATAGGGTAAGCTTAAGGGGTTACACCACCTGAAATTTATATAGAAATTTGGCAATTTCTAACAAAGGGATAATTCATTTAAAAAAATATTAGCATTGATAAATGCATAAAATTTATGCTTACTAAGAACACTAAATAAATATTATTAAATATTAAATTACTAGCTCCAACCCATTAAAAATGACGGAACATTGTTTCGCGTCTTTGCTAAGCCCTATTATATATTTATAGCATCGTTTTGGCACTCCACGGAGAAGGGGCCGTAGTAACATGCGTTGAGCGGCCGGTTCGGGTTTGGTGGCCCGGGGTTCAAGCCCCATCTCCGACCGTTTAATTTCGTTTTTTTAGTCGTAAATTCGAACGAAATTACGGACGTTCCACAAACGGACGGATGGACAGACTACGAAATTATTATGTTTGAACTATTCGATTAGATAATTTTTGATAAAAAAAACTATGGAGCTCCTCCGCCGTGAAATATAATATGACGAGACCAATCGACCATTTTAAATATATTTCTTGCAAAAAAATCGCTCAATTTCTACCAGAATTTCTGACTATAGGGGTGTTGTAACCCCTTATATATACAATTTTTCAGTCTATCTATTTTGGGCAAAACCATCATTTTACAGCTTGTTGTATTTTAATATAACATGGCATTAACCATTTAAGAAGTGTATTACATTTATTAAACCCGTTTATTTTTAACCTTTTAAATCGCCTTTTTGCCAATCCTCGCGACGTTTCTTTTCAATTATTACTCAATTTTCTTTTGTGCAGTCTGTCCCAAAGTCCAGGAAAATAAACAAAGAGGACTTTCAATATTCATTATTGCTTCATAAGACTGATATTCTTTGTCTTTCAAGTCCCCTGGGCATGCATCTGTCACATGGTCGCATGGTGCCGCCATTTGCATGTGTGCACCTACCTGTGGGGATGTTAAAAGAGCACAGAGGAATACATTTTCATTAATTTTCAGCCTATAGATTACTTACAAATGAAACTGACAAGAGAAATTAAGTATGCAGAATCTGAACCAGTTTCGTCTTGTGATTATTTTGTAACTGTCACATTTTTTCTTCAGTTCAAAAGGTCTATTAAATTCTCTAATGAAGTAGTTACTTGCTTGTTGCATTATTGCATTATTCCATTTTATTTGTAAAGGAAAAATGTAATATTTCGTACAAGGGATAGTAAAATAATGAGAGGGGTCTTTCAAATTAATAAGATATATTTGAAAAGTATTTTTTTGTAGATAAGTACGTAACTAGGGTACATTTAAACGAGCTGTAAAAAAATATGTATTGTAAATTATTTATCCGATAATATTATGGTGCTAGAAATAATCCGTAATTACAGGAATCCTTCCGATACATACTAATCTTTGTATCCTTAATTTACTTCAAACTAACCGTGTATCCATGAAAAATCTTGGGACATAATAATTGTGGGGTTTTGAAACTGAAAATTAATGAATAGATAACATTTTAATTTAATTTTAATTAATTTGCATTTTAATGGTGACCTTATTCGCTAAAACCTAAAACTAAATTTAGTAAAATAATAATATAAAAATGTGTAATTTGGTGGGGCGACCCTTGCGTGTTGCCTGAGCCGTTGCGTGTTGCACGCTGATTGCGTGTAAAACTATAATTACCTTATGTTACGGACAGACAGACAATGAAATTATTATATTTAGATTTCTATAGTATTAGACTATAGTAGAAGCTATTTACATTGCATATTGATAGCAAACATTGTTTGTTTTATGCTTTCACACGATAAGGAAATCTGTCAAATTATATATTAGGTCCTTACATATGAAATTGGCGTTTTGCCGTACTGGCAAATTTGATCTCAAATATCTTCTCTTTTGTTAGGAATTCCAAATCCAAATTTATACAGCTATTTACTCATGTATTTGTGTTTTGAAAATTATAATTCATTTGTTTTTTCCTCCATTGTTTTTTTCTTTGCGTCACTCAGTTTTCAAAATGAAAAACTTGAAATATCGCGTTATTTACGAGTACGAGTTCCACCGTGGCACCAGTGCTGCAGAAATGGCTCAAAGGATTAATGATATGTATGGCGACGGTGCCGCAAAAGAAAACACAGTGCGTTTTTGGTTCCAACGTTTTCGTTCTGGAAATTTCGACCTGCAGAACAAGCCCCGTGGACGGCCGGAGACCAAAGTTGATAATGAAGAATTGAAGGCTATTGTGGAAGCGGATCCATCGCAAACCACATCCGAGTTAGCTGCAGGCTGCGGTGTTAGTGATAAAACTGCTTTAATCCACTTGAAGCAAATTGGTAAGGTGAAAAGCTTGAAAGGTGGGTACCTCACCATGCCCCAAGCGAAAATTGACTCCAAAAAAGTTACTTGTGAGCGTTTGGTGGACTAGTGCTGGTGTCGTTCACTACAGCTTTCTCAAATCTGGCCAGACGATTACGGCAGATGTCTATTGTCAGCAACTGCAAACCATGATGGAAAAGCTAGCTGCTAAACAACCGAGGCTGATTAATCGCTCTAGGCCACTGCTGCTTCATGATAACGCTAGACCACACACTGCACAACAGACAGCTACCAAATTAGAGGAGCTTCAATTGGAATGTCTAAGACATCCACCGTACTCTCCGGACATTGCCCCAACAGATTACCATTTTTTTCGAAATTTGGATAACTTCTTTCAAAGGAAAAAATTCAGCTCCGATGGGGCAGTCCAAACCGCCTTCAAAGATTTTATTGATTCCCGTCCGAATGGTTTTTTTAGTAAAGGGATCGATGAACTACCTATGAGATGGCAAAAGTGCATAGATAGCAATGGTACATACTTTGATTAAATAAATATATTATAATAAAAAAAAATCGGCTTTATGTTCCTCCCATACTAAACGCCAATTTCATATGTAAGGACCTAATATTTGAGTTATACTTCTGTGCCACAGGGAAGAACGATAAAAAGAAAATTATTATAATGATGTTATGTGATGATTCACATTTTAATGTGATACATAGAAAGTAACACAGAAAATATGTCTGTCGAAAAAATACACATATCTACAATACACAACGGAAAAAAGTAGATTTCTTCCTGGGTGAAACGCAGACAGTGGGTTTGGAAGCTGTATCAAATGTTAACTAATCTTCCGGTATAATTGAGTGTCCTGATTCCAAAAATGTCATAAAATAATCCCGCACCCTTATATTAAACGAGTAATTCCATTTTTAAAATCGTTAGTAAATATGACAAATGAGGCCTTTTTCTTTGAAATTTTGCACGTATCTATGGAAATCATTGAATCATTGTCTATGGTTCGCGTATCTGACAGCTTCCAAACCCACTATCTGCATTTATCCTTTTCTTCCTTAAAAAAAAACTTACGTAGATGAAATTTGACATTCTATAGGGTAATTTAAAGTTCTATGTTCCATGGGAACTAAGTGATTAGGCTAAATCCAAGATAATGGTCCCATTCCATATACAACGAAAATGAGTATTTCATTATATTATTGAATGTGCTAATAACAAAATGAAAGATAAGTTACGTTTAAATAGTAAGTATTAAATAAGATATTACACTTTAAAGTTCCGAAAAATGCACTGCATATTTTGACATTTCATAGGCAATATATGAGGTTAGGTTAGGTTAGGTTATTAGGTTTGGTTTGTTTAATTTAGATTACGATTATTTTAGTTAGATTAAATTAACAGGACGTTAAATTATATAGTGAAATACTTATTTTCATTGTATGAACAACGGGACCATCATCTTGGATTATTCCAGTGATTATTTTTTAAAATTGAAATAAATAATCAATTAAGTGTTTTAATTTTACTAAAGGTGAGTAATAATATAGGTACCCTACTTACCGACCATTACACAATCACGAGGAATCAATGGCCAGACTTTTCCCAGAGGCCGAAAATTGCGAGCGAGTCAACCTCCTGTCGCCATTTTAAGTCACCGCAAATTAAAAAACGTTTGTCAACATCACAAAAGATCCGCAGTATTCCGGGCGAAAGTCGTGAGATGCTGTGACGGATGAAAGAGGCTGGAGGAAGTTCTTTTATGATGCAGAACTGTCAAATTGTTGGCACTTGACATTGCTCGTTTTGTGTCTGTCAGTTTTGCGCTGGAAACACGGTCAGAATTTAAAATACAAAACTAAATGAACCCGGTTCAGTGGTTTTTTTTTTTTCAATTTTGCGTAATGCTTTCAAAACTGCTCTGTCTGGACATTATTTTCGTAAATGGTAAAACAAAACAATTTTTTAAAAAATACCTGCCTTTCGTAAGCACGTATAGATATAATACATATTCTGAATGCATATTTAGAGGATATACTAATATAATGCATTAAGTCATAAAAACAGATATATGAAATCTTTGAAGCAGTCAAACTCGTAGAAACATTTGGGAAAGAAAATAAAAGATCGTCAAATTTTTAAATATATTTTATTGATTTAATTTACGAAACAGTAATATAAGGTCTGAAGAACATAAATTTATTTTAAGTTGACACTATTTTTTATTTTATTTTAAATTTAAATTATACCCTAAACAGGCGTCTGCAGTTCGAAAACATTGAAGCATGACTTTTACGAAAACAAATATTGGGGAAAAAATGTCGAAATTAAATATTTTATGTGACAGAATATTATGAAATATTACAATCTGAATGAAATGATAATAATAGGAATACTGCGAGATATATATTGTATTTCGATTGTTTTTTCAAAATATATGCTTAGAATAAAGTTATGCTTCAAATGTCTCAGTGCACGCTCCTGCTAACTAATATTTAATTATACATTTATGCTAAATGTGTGAATTATAATGGAAAAAACAACAAGGACAAAAGTAATTATCACCGTCTTAATTTTGCAAATTTGTAATCACCCACAAAACCTTATTGTGAAAATTAGGCAAAGGGCGGCATTCTATTGATATGGGCCAAGTTATATAACAATATCTTCTTAATTATTAATTTTTATAACTTAATTTAATGTTTTCTTGTGTATATCTTATTTACTTAATCTAATGTCTTAACATTTTTGTATTCTTGTATTGTTTATATCTTACTTACTTAATTTAACGTCTTAATTTTTATAACTTAATCTAATGTTTCTTTGTCTATATCTTACTTATTTAATCTAATGTCTTACACTAACGATTTCATTAATAATTGATATATACATATATGACAATGCCCCCACTTTTAAACACGAGAATAAATTCTCATTTAAAAGTGGGTAAGTGTGTAACATAAATGTGTATTAATTATATTATATTGAATACACTCTTAAGTTTGTACATTTACCAAATAAATTTAATTTAAAAAATTAAAAAATATTTAATCTCAAAAGACAACGCAATTTAAAAGCTGTATAATTCTCAATGAACTGCAGCCGCCAAAGATGGTGGCTGTGTTAAGTACTTTCAATCATTACGATCCGCACTCGTAGCCATGTGGATACGACACTGGGTTCTCAGTGCGAAAGTTCCAGATTCGATACCTGGTGAGTTGACAATAAATCTATTTGATTTACACATGCCTAGGTGTTTTTGTAATGAGTTATTTGGACCTCGTGGCCTATTTTAACATTCGCTACTAGAACATTCCGCAGGCAGATAGGTACTCTAGTACTACGCAGATTATAGGAAATGTTTTCTCTAAAGTGATCTGGTATAGTTCCGTGAGTTCAAGTTGTTTCTAAAATCTTCTAGATTGTTCGGTTCGATTATGTGTAGTTATTCTTAATTTTATAATCTCACTAGCTGTGCCCGCGCGGCTTTGCACGCGTAGATTTTTAGTACACTGTTTGGATCGTCATCGAACTTTCGCGAACCTTCTAGAATATTCTCCGTCCAGAACTTTCAAGAAATTTATCAAATCTACAGGAACCTTCTAGACGCACCAACACAATCCGCCACTCAGTATAGAACTTTTGGGAATTTTCTAGAACCATCTGCTTCCATAATTTTCTAGAGCTGGTTTTTCCGGAACCTTCTAGGATCACCGACACAGTCGGCGCGCCTATTTTGAAACAATCTGAAGCATTTGCGGCCTTCCCATAACAAAACAATGTACATTTTCGTCACCCACTCCCACCCACGCATAACCACCCCCACCAAACCCGCATATCTTCGATGTGGCACCAAGGGCTATCCACCACCATAAACACCGGTGGGTGGTTGTGGCTGGTTGTGGAGAAAACTTGGCGGGTAGGGAAACACGGGTTTCTTTTTATGTATATATATATATTGATTAAAAAATTTAGGAGGAACAGTAGGAGCGGCATTTTAAAATAAAAGAACGGCACTGTTCCTGGAGACGTCCCTTAGTCCTGCAGCCCCAAATAAAATAGTATTGATAGTAAAATTGGTTCGTAATCTACTCCTGAATGGATTGGACAGGCTTGTAGGTAAGTCCCCGTCCGTGATGGTGCGGCCCGAAGGTCTCGCACCTGCCAAGCTGCGTGCGCGCCTCGCAGTTGGCCAGCGAGGTCCTGCGGCCTGTAATAATCCCCGCGGATCCTGCGGTCAATTTTCCACTTCTCACAATGGGACGATCGACCCCGAGCGGCCTAACCCTTCATTACTCGTCGGTAGAAAATTATCATTTTCGGGCAGAGCGAAACGGCAATGTACGATTCTGTTTATTTTTGAACTCTGAAATGTATACGTACATATATGCATACATTACAAAGGTATATTTCTTGATCTTAATTATATAAATGTACAATTTGTATCAAAAAGTCGTGACGCATCAAAAGTGAATCACGATAGGAAAATTTAATATCCGAAATTTTACACATATTTTGAGTCAAAAAGTAGACATTTATATAACAATATATCAATATATATATCCCTAATGAGGGGAGTAGGTACAACGGTTCTTCTCAGGACCAACTGACGCGGGATAACCGAGAAAATTTACCTCTTTTATATGTATATTTACATATAGGTACATATATCAATCTTTCCCAATATTTTATTGTTAATATGTTGGTTCGTTTTTCTATAATACCTATTTTCAATGCAAAAGACAAATTTATAGATAAACTAAAAGGATGTCAAGAAACGGAATTATATTTAAGTATCTCACGAACCGGAGTAACATTTACAAGATCCCTCGAACCGGTTTGTTCCGGTTCATCAAGAGCCATATAATAAAGGCGTAAATAAAACAAATTAAATAAAAATCTTCTTGGATACGAACAGAACCCGGGTTTCGGCACCAGGCGGGGAACTTAACCACTGCACTACCGAATGCCATGTGAAAATAGAGGTGCACCAGGAGTATTAATGTATCAATTAAAATAAAATATTGGTATATTCGTGCATAAATACTAAATGTACATAATATATCAAAAATATAAAACGATGCATAAATTTCTTTGACAATTTGACATCACAGTCATTAAGTGATAGGTTAAGTTGGCAGATCTGGTTTGGCAAGCTGGAGGCATTGGGATCATACTCGTGTAGGGACGAAATATAAATGTTACAAAGTTTTATAAATTTTGTTATGGGTTAGCATTTGAACAAATACATATAATATTTATTGGGATTAGGATTTCACCATTGACAAGATTATCGACAAATTTTTACAATATTTTGCATGAATAGTAAACAACTATAGCAATTAGTTTTTTTCAAAATAACGGAAATACGCTATTACTTGATAAATTATGCAGTAAAGCCTGTTCATGGTAATTTATTGGTAATTATGAAGATATTTATTTATGGAAGGGTATGGAAGATGCACTTAATAAAAAATATATAAACGTTGTGTGAAAAATAGTGTAAACAAGTTAATTAAATAATCATCTTTCAGAAGAGGTATGGGCTGGATCTAATTTAAGAGTAGATCCCTGCAGCTGAAAAGAGAACTCTCTGATTCTACGCTAATTGACTGAATTCTTATAAGATGATCAAATGCTTATGGTAAATATTTTAATTAAACATAAAATTAATTTTAAAATTAAATAATACGATTTTTACTTACAGAAATACCAGTAGATAATTGTCAATATATTTATCGGTAATTGACTTTGGCCACATTTACTGGAAAATAAATAAAATACTTAATAGTAGGTACTATTATATTCAAAGAACTTATTAGAAATTTGATTATAATTTCAACGATATATTTGGAAAGGGGGAATAATTGGAAAAAATAGTACAAAAAGTAATAGTAAAATTCAGCCTCGTATTTTTTCAGTTTTTTTCGTTCTGTTTATTAAGCTGATTTAATTTTTGCAGTAGATATTATTATTTCATTATTTTTCTATGACTGAATAATTTCCAATTACTTTTACGTGTATTGAATAGTTTCGTAGCATGAGCAAATATTAAATGTTTATTTCGCAAATTCGCAGTTTTGCAATGGAAACCATTATTTAATGATTCTTTTCCACAATTTTTGAATACAGTTTTTTGTTGATTCGGGGTCGCTGATTACGAATATGATATTATGTTTTTTTCATATCACAATTTTGATATAACTTTTTTGACACATTCACTACTTTATAATTTTCTTTTTTGTATGGGGCTACTATACACCTCATTATCTGTCTTAAAATTTTAATGTTGGGGTTACTATTTTTACATAAATACTGAATAATTTTAAATATTCTCAAACGATAAAAATCATTAGTAGCCCTGTTTTTCCGTTTAAATATACGAGTATAACGAATTTACATTTTTTCAATTTTTTAAACATATTTTTTGCAAAAAAAAACTATCATTACAGTAACTTACATAAATTATGAAAAAATCATTCGATTCATATTAAGTACAAATAAAATGATAAAAACCTTTCAGAAAATGAAAATAGATTATTTAAAGGGTTTTATCATTTTATTTTACTTTTATTGAAACGCATTTTTCATAATTGATATAAGTTGCTGTAATGATAGTTTAACGTTTTGCAAAAATAAGTCAGAAATATTTTTAAAAATGCAAAATTTGATATCGCACATCTCTATACCTATGAGGTCATGTTTGCTCAAACATTTTCGACTAATAATCAATGCAAGATTCCACCTATAAAATATTGTGAACTAGCTGTTAACACCCTATATTTTATTTTATCTGTAGTAGCTTTACAATGACTTAACGTGAATATTTTGAAACACTTATTTTGAAATGAAGTTTGGTGATTTATATAAAACATGATTTGAACAACTTGTGTTGAATAAATGAGACAGTGGAAAAATGCCAATAGAAACTCCATACCTTTTTGCATTCCTATGTTATGGAAGGTACCAAAAACAGTGGCAATTTTATACGCGAAGGTATTCTAATATTTGTTTTAAATGTCATTTTTATATTCCGCCCCCAATTTACCACCCTGAAGCATCGCTAGGTTTGCCAGCGCCGGCGGGACGCCTCTGCGTATATCTTAATATTAAATAGTGTGAGAATACTCCCCCATAATCGCATGCGCCACCTCCCGCCGCATATTAAACAAAGGCCTCGAAACTCTTGCGGCGGAATACCTTTTAGCCAAAGATTACCAAGTCCAAACACTTTGGATTCGCCGCCATTGTTGCCCGCGCCCAACAATAGATGGCTCTGCACGACACCGCGCGGCACGCGCAGGCGCACCTGTTGCGAACTTCTCACAGGAGATGAACGTCAATTTTTTTTCAGTAACACGCAATTTGAATGAATATTAAATAGGTACTAGCTGTTTATACCCGGCGTTGCACGGGTTACGGGTCAAGTTGAAAATAAATTTGTGGGGGAAACAAATATGCCATTGATTTGCAAAGCCTCTAATTGAATCAATGTTTTCATTTAATCAAGGCTGGGAATATGTAAATATGGCATATTTTTTCCGTCGGGAATATATATGCAAAATTTGGGTCCAATCGGTGAAGCGGTTTAGATTTCTACGGAAAATATATCTGGGGGAGGGAATGGGTTAGAGGGGGAAAGGGAAATGTCGCCTTTATTACCCGACTGGTCCTAAAGAATAAGTTTCCAAATTTTGAGTCCGATCGGTCAATTGTTACAGATTTGCATCGAAAATATATCAGGGGGGAAGGTGTAAAAGAATAGGGGGGAATTGTCACCTGCATTACCCGCCGGGTCCTAGTGAATAAGTTTCCAAATTTTGTGTCCGATCGGTCAAACGGTACAGATTTGCATCTAAATTATATCAGGGGGAGGGGAAGGAGTAAAAGAATAGGGGGGAAATGTTACCCGCCGGGTCCTAAAGCATAAGTATGCAAAATTTGAATCGAATCAGACAAACGGTGTAGATTTGTGTAGAGAACAGACAGACAGACAAACAGACAGACATTGATTTTTATAGCTATAGATCGTTTGTTTTGAAATAGTCGTTGAGATAGACAAAAACATAAATCTTAATAATAATAAAATTTTATATTCTTAATTTTTAAGTGAGAAGTAAAATGTGCATTAAAGTATTTTTTTCCGCAAATTGCTTCAGATAATTTAAGTAATCAATGATAGAACGCGATTATCGAATATTTATTAAGTGGTGATTAATTTCCCAGCACAAATTTATTTATTAATGATCATCGGGATCTTGATTAGATTTGTGCTGATCCCAAAACAAATTCGGGGTCGGGATATGGATCTAGGCTGGTGTTACCAGCTTTAAAGCGAACAGACGACTCTTGACATACATTTTCGCTAGTCGTTCCTTCGCCGAAAAGAAGAGTTGAGATCGCAAAATGACTCGGCAGCTTTCCACCCTCTCTCGAAGTGGCGCGTGGTGTAGTAAGTGGTAAATTTATGTACGTAATAAGCGGTGCAGGTGGCGTATATGTGCATGTTTTTCGATGCGCGTTTTAATTAATGAATTATATTATGACAAATATAAATAAAACCTCATAATAAAATTATTTATTATGGTTATCGTAACATTCTTTTAACAATCTGTTTTTGACTCATCGGGAAAAATATAAAGATAATAATAATAATAATAATATTGTATTATTTATACAGCGCCATTTTAGTGAAAATTTCACCTCAAGGGCGCTTTACACACAAAAAACTCTTACATACTAGAATAACAAAATGAAAAAAAAAGAGAAAGAAAAACAGCTCAAAACATAAAATAGTAAAAGAATACAATGAATATTAAAAACGTTCTGGGAAAGATTTTGTAAACCAGTGCGTTTTAAGTCTTTTCTTAAATAAAGTCTCTGAATCCGTGTTTCTTATTAGGGAGGGCAAAGAGTTCCACGCCTTGGGGCCCGCCACCGCAAATGCCCGTTCGCTGAACCTGTTTTTTGGAACTGACTTGCCGGTTCCACAACCCTTCCCATCACTGAAGTAGACGCTGACCTGAGAGTTTGACGTCTCCCATTTATGTTGTCTGGAATACAGAGCTCCTGAAGATACAGAGGCGCCATGTTATGAGTTGTCTTGTACATCAACCAACACAGTTTGAACTCTACTCTCTCTGATCTTTATCATCACCCTCATGGGTTTTTAAGGAACATATTCACACATTGGGCGTTTCTTCATTGGCCAACACGACCCGACACGGCCCGGCACCGTTAAGCAAATCTCTCTAAACTGAATGAGAACATATTCAGTTTAGAGAGATTTACTTGCCGTTGCTGGGCCGTGTCGGGCCGTGTCGACCAATGACGAAACGCCCATTCACTGGAAAATTTTTCCTGTAGTCTGAGGCAGAGAGAGAGAGATTATCCTGCATCGTAGCTCAGGCCTTCCCGAGCTCCTAAGAGAACCTGCAGAACAGAACAGACTTTGGTGTTTGCCAGTTAGTCATTCTGTCCACATGGCCCAACCATCGTAAAAAATTGAACACATTTTAGAGCGCAGAGAGCACAGGTTTGTTTTGTTTGAACATTGGTTTGTAATCCTGAAAATTACTTTAGACAGCGTCAGCATCGATCATTTCACATTCCAATATACATGACCAACATGCCGATGGTTATGCCTGTTGGACGAGCTACCGCTATGCTGAACAATATCACTTTGGACATATATCTGTCCCATATCTCTGAGAGGGCTTTCCGAAGCAGGATTCTCCTACGTTTTTTATAAGAATTATTTATATAATGTTATGAATTTTATATAACAATTATGTTAATTAAAATATTATAACATTTACGAATCAAAAGTATTTTTGTGATGTAAATGTTACATATCAAATAAATTGAATTGAATTCAAAATCCCGCACCAAAAATTCATTACGTCACAAAATTTTAATATCTAAAATGTTCATTACGCGCTCTTTTTTAGTCAGTGTCCACAAGGATACACGAATTAAAATATCATTAAAATTCTACAAACACAATAAATGTATTTAATTGTCGAACATATGATGAAAAAATAATAAAACAACGATAGCAAGCGAGCTATTAAACCATTTCAATAATAACGACGAATAAAATACAGCCTTGCAAGGCCTCTAAATGCTCGGTGCCCACGCCCAAAGGGGGTCAGAAAGGACCCCCACGAAGTTTGGAGTGATTTGTTTCCACCGGCGCGGCGTCGCGGACGCACAGAAAGAAGCCTTTTTTGTTTGTGGCTAGTTGTAAATTAAACAAATGGCGTCGGGCCCCGCGTTCAAATATTTAATTTATTTTAATTGCCCCGCGTGACGTTGTAACCCACACCTCTCGCTAATGGGCACCGTAGGTAGGTCGCTACCTCCATCGATATTAAATATTATTTTTACAGGTCTCCGAAATGATTTTGCGGGTGCATGCGGCCGCATGTTCATTTCTATGCTTAACTTTTTTTTAAATTAAAAAAAAATATTTATGTTTGTACATATAAGCGTTCGTAGATTTCCCTTGATAAATTATTTTACCGATGTGTTGGAAGATCAAAATATTATTTTAAATAATGAATCAAACCAAATCAAATTATGACATTAAAATCAATTAAATATTTATTAAACTAATTAACAAATGATCAAATTTAAACAAATGGTTGATATAATACTTTCTAGGTTTTTGAAGTGTAATTAATTACGAAAAACACTATAGAGTTCGTAATATAATAATGTTCTTATATATTTTAGGATGTCCGTAGGAGAGTGACACCAGATGAGCGTCACGAATATTAGAAGTGGGGATCCCTGAACAAATAAAGGAGTGTCGGAAGACCACCAAAGAGATGGACCGATGACTGGATCGATTGCTGGAGGCGCCTGGATGCTCAAGGATGGAAGGATCAAGACAGAGATGAGTGAATGAAGTTAGGACAGGTCTATATCCAGCAGTGGCGAGAAGAAAGCCGAAGAAGGAGAAGAAGAGGATATATATGTGCACGCTATGCCTGGCGAAATGGAAGGCTCTAGAGCTTGACCAACGTAAATTGGCGTGCGGCAACTTTGGAACTAAAACTCGCCCCGCCCGCATCGGGCAGTAACCCCTCGCCCTGTCATTCAGTTCAATCTCGTATTTGCGCGTGAGCTGTGACATCTTGATTT
Organism: Agrypnia vestita; assembly: GCA_016648135.1. Lineage (NCBI taxonomy): Eukaryota > Metazoa > Arthropoda > Insecta > Trichoptera > Phryganeidae > Agrypnia > Agrypnia vestita. The sequence goes on from JADDOH010010395.1 coordinate 26,996, forward strand.
CCAATATACACTGAATTATTACGTCCAAAACATCCAAAACAGTCCGGGGTGGTGCAAGAACAATTGCCAATGAAGTATTAAAATTTTGCGAAGCTGAAAAAGCAAATAATGGACCGATATTACCGTTTGACAGGACTCTAGGTAGAGCGGCCGCCATTACTGCATTATTTCTGTAGTGTTACCCGATCAAATTTCTATTAAAGGCTCCGACACTCCGGACACTCTTTATATTATGTATTGTGTAATAAAATTACACCCTGGCAACTTCTGTTTCGCGACATGGACGCCCTCCCTCGCACGCCAATTTATACTAATTAGTGAATTGCCGGTTGTTTGATTAATAAAAGCAAAAAATTGATGCTTTTTACTTAACTATTACCATTATTAGTGATCAAACAACCAGCCCTCAGGGTTCAGAAAAAGGATTACTAGGGGTAAATTTTCACGGTAAATAATATGCGCCAATCAGGGATGTTGGTGGTGTAAAGAGGAGTAATCTTATCACTTTCAACAACCAATAACCTAGAACCGATAAGGGATGTAGCTGTAATCGATTATTAAAAAATAGAAAAATAAAAAAAATCTACGTAATATTTATTTTTCACACTGCATAAAATAAAATAAACTTTTAATCCATTTTTACTCCCTTTATATTATTATCTCGTGGCGTCTGCTTGCATGACCAAAAAACTTTGGATCGATTTTTAACCATTTTCCCGTGATCCAATCGAGCTAAAACTTTGCGAGCAGACTCGTGGCCACGATCAAGAAGATCTATCAAATTTTCGTTAAAAAAAAAAAATTTGGATTTTTCAAATTTTTAACTTACTAAGTTGTATAAAAATACGGAACCTGATTATAGTATAATTTTGGATTTTTGTAAATTTTTTATTACTCCCTTTCGTAGCGTCGCTCGACCGAAGCCCAACGCGTAGATTAAGCACCAAACCAGTTTCCACTAGTAGGTAAATGAGAAAGGGAGTATAATAAAAACTAGGTTTTTATGGGTTACTTTTTTGTCTGTTCTTTTCAGCATAGCAATAAAACAAACGGTCGATCTTTAAGGTAAGGAATGATAAAAATAATTTATATCAAAGAGCTAAATAACAGAAAGTAGATAATTAATAACATTTTATAATAATTTTTTATGTATAATAATAAATACTTTGTAGCGAACTATTTTTAGTACGGTACAAAGTATTTATTGCCAAAAGGTCAAAGAATGCGAAATAAGGTCAAAGATTGCTAAATGTTGCACAACTTTTAAATGGATTATTGTCATTTCGTTACAATTTTAGATATCAAGAGGCCATCGGTCATCGGCCTGATGATCCGGGAGAGAAATTCACTAATTAAAGAATCTTCTTTTTTAAATTATCATACAGACAAAATAATTTGTTGACTTTATAAAGAGTTCACAAATTATAAAAATGAAACGAAACGAATACTTTTTTGTATTGTATTCTATTGTAAAAGTAATTATGAATGGAAACACTATTTTTTTCATTACTTTTACTTGAGAATTTAAGTACTGCATGCTTCGGAAACGTCCATTTCCTTCTTCAGGTGAGTGTTCACCGAAGTGTACAGTGGAAGTGGAGGGGTATGTAGGTTGTGGGAGAGAGGGAATATTATGAGAAGGGGTGAAGTGAAGGGTTGTATTTCATTATTGTTGATATTATTTAAAGTATTTAAATTTTATGTAGGATTTGTATATTTTTACTGTTGAATGTATGGTGGTTTTCTATAATATGGTCATCATATTCTGGAAAGTTGTTATTAGTGAGACACATTATTTGTTTTTTAAATCTATTCTCTATTGATATGACTGTTCGATCTATTATATACCATGTCGCAATCCACAGTGTATACCCCACTGTTGATTTGCATCACATTATTTAAAAAATATTTTTAATTTAATTATTGTCTAGTTTTATAAACCATTTGGTAGTTTTTTGGTGAGATCGTACGATATTTTATCAACATATAGTAACTTTTGCCAGTTTTTGTGTGTGCGATTGATATGTATCACATGTGTTTTTTATTTTAAAAAATTAAATTGTAACTATTTCGTAGTCTTTACTGAGTGCTATTGTTTTTATTTTTTTAATTTTGTGGAAAATTCTATTGAAAAAAAAACAGAAAATAGATTTTTTTTCATAATATTATTAAAATGGCTTTCCACAAAGTTAAATCCTCCTCATTATATTATTTACTCTGTAATGTTAGCCATTTGAAGATTCGCGTTCAAAGAGTCTTAGAAATATTTTGTGACTTCTCTACAATAGCAGGCAGTACAAAATATTTTAGGACAAATTGGGGATTAATGATACATAGTGGCGTCCAACGCTTCGACCAGAAAGCCAGCAGGACTAGGGAAGGCAATCCTTTTTCAGGATCCCTACGGATCGGGATCCCGAATACTTTTGTTTTTTTTTGTTTAAAGAGCCGAATAGCAATTAACGACAATGTGTTGCATTTTTATATCAGCAATTTTAATAAAATATTCATTATTAATCATTGCATTAAAGTTTTTGTAGGCGTTTTTCCAAGCATCAATCAGTCAATGTACTAGAGTAAAAACTACTAACTAGTAGTAGTTTTTATTGCTATGTTAGGTTGATAAAATACAGCAAATATTATTCAAATTTTCATTATTCAAAAAAAAATTCATTATTTGAATGTGACATGAACATAAGTTTTAAGTACTTACTAAAAGCTCTATAGACATATACAATTAAACATACAAAACACAAAAAATGCTGATCAATCCCGATAATACGATAATCTCGTCCAATTTTTGGTTCGGGATTGATCTCGTAAAATGCTTCGAGATCTCGCGGGATCGGGATTGCATTCCCTAAGTAGGACTCTGCAATCAAAACGAGAAAGAAATACAATCAGGGCACAGAAGTCAGTTCGCCGCTGCTGCTCGTGTCCAAGGTGTGGATTAAGTTAAGTATTGAACTCTACAGTGTCCTGAGGATACGCATTCGTAAGGGAGAGACTTCCTCCGACGATGACGATAATAATATATAAGGAAAGTAATTTTTAATAAGTAATCCTCGGTGACAGTATTCAAAACATTTTTTTTAATTTTTTGGATATTGCCGCTTTTGCTTTTATACTCGTCAATTGAGGAGTTGTACAATTGAATTGAGTTGTAAGTAGAATACAAAATATGGCAGCAGTCTACAGCCAAAAATAATAATGCTCAGTTAGAAAAAACCCGCAAAAACCAAGTTTTTATCATACTCCCTTTCTCATTTGTGTTGTTTCCAATTTGATATTCTATCAACATACTCCCCTTGCTTTAAGTTTATGTGGAAAATCTATTATTTTATTATTTATTTTTAATTTATTTATTTTTACAATAGATACATGTTTTTTTTATAATAAATTGATTCTATATTATAACATTTTTACAGACATTATACTCCCCATAATATGAGCCACTTATAGATTATTGAAAACGTAATTATTGGTATAGGGGGGCACGGCGTCGGCGAAACCGTCTGATGGGACCCATGGCTCGAGTCAGACTAGTCGTCGGGCTCCTTTCTCATTTGTATGGTTTCCACTTTGAAAAAACCGTTAAAATTGCGAAAAATCCAAAATTATACTGTAATTAATTTTTTTAAACGAATATTTATTAGATCATTTTTATCGTCGCCACGAGTGTACTTGCAAAGCTTCAGCTCGATTGGATCACGGGAAAGGGGTTTAAAATGGATCCAAAGTTTTTTCATCAGACAAGAAGACAAGCAGACGCCACGAGTTAATATAAAGGGAGTAAAAATTAGGTCAGTCGGGCAACATGAGACATTCAGAACGAATTCGTGTTTCGGAATAATATTCGACCCAAGGTTTGGTAGGATTGTGTAAACGAAAAAGTGGAAGATAACAGTTATAAAGTTATTGGAGTCGAAGTTTGAAAAGACTTATGTGGACGACGTGAGGGTTCAGTTAGGACGAAAGAACTGAGCTCTCTGCCTATTCCTGCAGAAAGGACGTAACGTTTCATTTTTATACTTCGAGTAGGTGCCTACACAATGCATACACGATAAAATGGTTAAAATAGTTGTGTGGGACACGTCCGTAACTCTGGGTCAGGGGTCATCCAAAAAGCTTCAACACAAATTGATTTTTAAATTGGACTTTCCTCATTAATGTCGGCTGCACCTTCAGACAGGGCTCCGTGCCATGGCCGACAACTTCATTTATTTTATCATTCATCGTACAATTTTTGAAAAATATTTTTATCTGTTTCACATAGCGTTGCCAATACTGAGATATTCTGAATTTATTTTTATTATCATAAACTTTTTTTCTAACGATTGCCGGGTAAAGGTCCAATTGTTTTCACGTTTCTCTATCCTATTGTTTATCGTTGCGACTAGGGCACGCATTACCGATTTTCGGTAAACCAATTTACCGGTAAATATGCCTAAATTCCATTACCTGTAAATGCCGATAATTACGATAGATTATTTTTCACTTTTTAATGCATTATAAAATAATATTTATAATTTAATATATATTTAATATTTATTTAAGACACCTAGACCTCCGTTCATTTAGATCTCATATAAGCAATGAAGACTCTGCGAAGTTTTTTAACATGCAGACCCTAACTCGTCGAAGAAACATAGCTGACGCGGTGATGCTATTCAAAATAACACACAATCTAGTTGATAGTCCGGAAGTTCAACGAATATCTTACCACATCCCAACTCGCAGTAATAGACATTCATTTTCATCTCCCCTTTCCAATCCACAAATTCATTTAACACAAACTATCACCACATTGACATTTTCAACGCAACAACAAACAATATCTACACTACCGCACCCAAACTAATTTGTACATTATATCTTCCCTTCTACTTCCGTCCCACATTCCCCTCCACCCTTTCCACTCGCTATTAAAGTAAGTTAAAGTAAATTTTTAAATTCAGTGGAAAATTTGTAATTGGCATAATTGTAAAACCATTATTTCATATTTTTAAGATTGTTTTGCTGTTAATTTTCCCCAAAACAAAATAAATAAATATTATATTATGAGCAGGATCGTTTAGTGCTTTGTTGTATATTTCGATTACCCGGAATTTTGTAGAGTTTTCTTCGGCATAATACAATGCACGCACGTGCGTTAGAGATCCCAGGCTTACCATCGCAAAAATTATTAGGGCCGGTTGTTTCAAGTTAGATTAAAGTAAGCGTTCGTTTAAAGCATAGTTATTTACGATTGGTCTGATTGGTGGAGAACGCAAAAATGTATGCTTTAAACGAACTCTTACTTTAATCCAACTTGAAACAACCGGCCCTTAGTCAAGCTTACGTTTATTTTTATTCATCCCTTGAAAAAATAAATATCGTGAATCTGGACTAGATGTTGTCTCTTTCAACATTTCGTGACTAAAATTTCATCAATTTATAAAATTGTGATTTCCTAGTCAGTGCAAATTATTGAGATAAATTATTTTAAATAATTTCTAGTTTCGGCTTGCAGGATAAATGCGTGCATTTGTATGGTGCCATACAAAAGTTTATATAAATATGTTGTCGTTTTATTTATGAAATAATAATTACCAACGTTTATAATATTTGTATCAGATTTGAAAATTTCTGACAATATTTTTTTTTGTATACTATTTTGATGAAAATGTACATTCAAAACTAAAAGGCTACATTTCCACTTTTCAAAAATGATCTATATATATATATATATAAATATATATATACAGGGTTATTTGTAAAACATTAATAACCTCGCAGGACTATATTCCTGCCTTGATTATGAATGGAAAATGTTCAAGCTATTATGACCTAATGTCAATAGTTAAGGAGATATGCGACATCAAAGTTTGCATTTTTTTTCAATATTTCTGACTTATTTTTTGTACAACGTTGGACTATCATTACAGTAACTTATATCAAATATGAAAAATTCATTCCCTTTAATACAAGTCAAATAAAAAAATAAAAACCTTCGAATTCCAATTGGAAAACATTCCAATTGGAATTTTTTCATGGTTTTTATCACTTTATTTAACTTGTATTGAAACGAATGAATTTTTCGTAATCGATATGAGTTACTGTAATGATAGTCCAACGTTTTACAAAAAAATAAGTCAGAAATATTTTTTAAAAAATGCAAACTTTGATGTCGCATATCTCCATAACTATTGATATTAGGTCATAACAGCTTGAACATTTTCGACTCATAATCAAGGCAGGAATATAGTCCTGCGAGGTTATTAATGTTTTACAAATAACCCTGTATACATTTCCTCAATGAAATTTTTAGTGTGATTTCCACAAATTTTATATACATAAGATTAATTATAATTTTACATTATATTCTCCGTTGGCTCGGCAGCGGAATGGCGGACGATAATTCCCGAATGATGATTGCGGCCAGCAGACGGGATCGGTAATTAATGTGATTAGACTGGATATTAAAACAATGCTAGGCGGGGGCGAGCCGAGGCTCGGTATTCGAGGATGAGCAGCATCGCACCACTCTCAGCTGTGCATTTATTGATTTCAAACTTTTATGTTGTGTTGTGTTGAAGAATATGACCCCAACATTTTTTGCGACTAAGGCACGCATTACCGGTTTTCGTTAAATCGATTTACCGGTAAATATGCCTAAATTCCATTACCTATAAGCGCCGGTAATTTCGATAGATAATTTTTCACTTTTTAATGTATTACATATACCTATAATAATATTTTTATACTACGATATTATGAGTAGGATCGTTTAATGCTTTGTAGTGTACTTCGTTTACCCGGAATTTCGTAGAGTTTTCTCGGGCATAATACAATGCACGCACGTGCGTTAGGGATCCGAGACTTACCATCGCAAAAATTATTAGGGCCGGTTGTTTCAAGTTGGATTAAAGTAAGCGTTCGTTTAAAGCATAGATATTTACGAAAACGGATCATTAGTCACGCTCACCGTTTATTTTTACTCCCTTTATATTAACTCATAGCGTCTGCTTGCTTGCTTGCCGGCTTGCCGTCGAAAAAACTTTGAATCGATTTTTAACCCTTTTCCCGTGATCCAATCGAGCTGAAACTTTGCAGCATGCATCATGGCGATGATCAAGAAGATCTATCAAATTTTCGTTAAAAAAAATTAATAATTATAGTCTAATTTTAGATTTTTCAAATTTTTTATGTTTTTTTCATACAAGTTGTATGGATATTTCAACGCATATGGTAGACGCGAAACCAGAAATGAGAAAGGGAGTATTGTAAAAACCTGGTTTTTATGGGTTACTTTTTTATTCATTCCTTAGTGGCTATCCTGGCTTCTAACAAATACTTTTTAGTATCCTCTGAAGTACTGTGAAGCCCAGTTGCACTATATATAGTATACATTGTCTCTTTCAACATTTTTTTACGTCTGTTCGCTTTCATCCTCGGAATAAAATTATTACAGAATTATTTATTTTCCTTTATATAAACCAATTTTGACATATTAGGGGCCATTCAAGTATTACGTAAGCAGCAAAGGGGGGTGGGGGGGGTCTTAGCTTTGCTTATTTTTGATGACATGGGGAGACGGGGGGGTCTGGATGGTGATTACGTCAGCAAAATTTAGTACATTCTGATTTGAACACATATGGCAAGCCTACTTGTCTATATACTCGAAAGCGAAAAGCATGTTTAGGGATTCTCCAAAATATTTTTTTTTTTTTTAAATAGAGATGTGAACACGTTGATATTGCTTACTCGCTCTCACGCGATGTTTTATGGTTACGTTAGAAAGAACCGAAGTAGGGAAATTACTGCGCGCTCTATTCATATTTATCTATTTTTCATAAAAAAATTGTAAAATTGAGTAGATACTGATTTAAACACATAATATGGCAACCCTACTTGTATACAAAATATAAATACCAAATAAAAAATATATACCAATGATTACGTAAGCATAGAAGGGGGGAGTAAGAGCTTTGCTTACTTTTGCTGACAAGGAGGAGGGGGGGTTAAAAATGACTGAAATTCTGAATGATCCCTTAGATGTAATAAAACAAGTCCTCAATTCTTTACAGATAGATTGCAGCCTCAATAAATTATGATTATTTCAATAGTTCATGTTCAACTTCAATGTTAGCAATTCTGGTTTATCTTATGTAAAACGTTGGACTGTCATTAAAGTAACCTATAGCGTATTAAAAATTCATTCACTTAAATACAAGTCAAATAAAAAAAATTCTCAATTTATCCACATTTCGCTTTTATATAATAATAACTAAAATATAAATTATTCATGCACATAAATATAAAACACAATATTAATTAGTTTGTGATAATTACACTGCCATTACGTGATACTTTCGTGAATATTCCAAGTTTAATTGAACGCTATCCATTCCAAATTTTGCATAGTTACTTGACCCTGTATTATATAAGCTCAATCTCCCTAAACCTCGCCAAACCCTCAGATTTCTCACCATCCTAAATTATAATTATTTCTGAATCCATACGGAACGTCAGTTGGTAATCTAAAATAATCGGCCATATTCTGAAAAAAGCAATACTGTTTTTTATGTATCTTGGCAGCAAACATAGCAAATGTAAAGTTATTCACAATTCGTGAATAACTTAACGTTTGTTTACGTTTTAGAGCTTTCTGATTGATTCAATTCGTTAATTTCAAGCCTGTAAAACTTAACATGTCAACATTGACAGCATAACAATGTTACACAATAACTGTCAAGATACAGAAATGGCAATATTGCTATTTTCAGAACACGTCCGATTGGGTAACGGTAAGTTATATTCGATAAATACATTTATTTATTGTAACACACAACTTGTAATTCTTAATAATAAATGCTTGAAGTATTCACTTCTATAACCCTTAGCGCTTGTTCAGACACAGCGGTAACCGTGCCGTTTCAAAATCGCATGAGATCCGTGCGGGTCTCATTTACCTAGGTTTGTATGTGATCGTTCAGACACAACCGTGCGGTTAGTCAACCGCTGCGGTGCCCGTAACCCAACCGCTAGAAAATAGACCCGCACGGCGCCCGCACGATCCTATTACTATCGGGCCTTACGAGAGCGTTCAGTCGCGTTGCGGGCACCGCACGGTTCCATGTCACAACAGGAGCACGCGTGGATTATATTCTATTTTCTACGGTTATGGATCGCTTTAACACTGAATTTTTTATTGATGAAGTGGAGAAAAGACCTGTAATAGTGTGAGGATTACTCAAATATGCCAAGAACCAAGCTTGGCAGGAGTTGGTGGAGATGTTTGGAAATGGTGGGAAAAAAGAGTATTTTAGAGAAGTAGGTATTTATTCACCAAAAATGAACTGACAGAATGATATTTATGTGACTTGCCATGGAAGACGGCCGTCGTTAACAAAGTAATGAGCGAATATATCTCTGATATTCAAAGATGGAGAACGGCACCAGAACTGTCAAACTGACGTTTATTTTCGCGCGCACAAATCGCTTATTAACCGCGGCTGTGTGAACAGATGACACAAATCGCGTGTTTTGAAACGCGATTCTGAAACTGAACGGTTCCCGCTGTGTCTGAACAAGCGCTTAAAGTTCTTCTGATCCAAGAACGTTTTTCCAGAAAATAAAACAAAGTAGGTACATGCGCACAGCACGCGCTGATTTTTATTTTCGGACGGCGGATCATAAAAAAAAACAAGCAAGCATTCGATAATTTGATATCTTAATCGAAATTGCGCACTATCCTCCCACAAACATTTTATTAAACACGTATGTTTTGTGCAGGTTTTAATTATCGTGTTCTCCGCGCACATGGGCGGGAATATTTATTAGCGAAGACGCACACCCGCCTTCGGCTTCCCTGGCGGCGGCCGGTCCAAGTTCGGCATTACCGCCAGGGCCTGCGTCTGCCTCTCTTTAACTAAACTATAACTGCTTAAAGTTATTACAATAAATATTAGTTAATTAAATGGAAATCAGATAATTAATTATTTATTATTTATATCTATTGCTTTTTTTTGCAAAGAAAGAGGTCCAGGAATTCACTTCTTAGCGAACTTTTTATTAATGAAAATAATATTGAAATATCATTGAAATGATATTTAAGTCACCTTTTCTCATGCCACGGATAGCAAAAAAATTAAACACAAGTTAATTTACCATTTTTTACACATGATCAAAACTAAAATTAAACACACAAAGACTAATATACTATCAAAAACCAAATATAAAATAAAATTGTCCAAACATATAATTTAATAAATGTTTGTAGTGATTCCCAAAGTTTTGTCCAATTCTCGTCTGAGAAACCGTTTCGATTCCTTTTCTTGCAATTAATATATATGTCATCGTCTCTAAGAAATCACAGACCAACAAACTGAAGGATAGTCGGGTTCATAAGCTTATAATATTCACAATATGTTCTATTAGAAAAATATTTATCAGTTACTCTATATAACACATTTTTCTCAAATGCTTTTGACAAATATAATTTTAAAATATATCATATTTCTGCGACTATTTATTTTCTTTTTAGTTCACATGAGAACCATCTTCATCTTTTACGTCTCCCTTGAGCCGATGACGTTGAAGGTTTTTTCTTATATTACTTTTTTAATTTTTAGTACACCAATAATCCTGAAGCAGAGAACATTGTTCTAGAAACATGTAGATTGTTTAATGTAATAAAGTGGTGAAAACAAAGTGATTTGTGTTTTATTTTAATAATAATATCACCACAAAGTTCAAGCCCTCATACAGAAGAAAAAATATTCTTCGAATTGTTATATTTGGTTTTTCTCATTTGGCTCCTCCCTTTTATTTCGGGTCAAAGTGGACCCACGATTCCTGCTAACCCTCTTCTGGCGGCTATATATCGTACTAGCTTAGCCGTCTAAAAGTTACGGGTTAAATTCAATCGTCTCTATGACACTTTTGAAATATCCAAGGAAAAATAATAATATTATTGATTGATATGACGTTTGATACGATTTTGAATAACATCAGATCCTCTCGAAACCAAAGTAGTGACAAAATAACTCAACATGTATGTATTACATCGATTAATTTAGTGTAAATTAAAATAATCGTTGATAATATCATAAGCGAAATCGAAAAGATGCAACGGTGTGGAGCATAAAACCTATATTTTTAAAAGTAATATTTTCATGATAATGTTCTTAATTTAAAATTGAATTGTTCTCAAAATTAAAAAAATATATTTATATTGTTTATTGACCAAAATCTATGTTTTTACATAAACTATATATAGCTAATGGTTACAGGCACCTTAAAAACCTGTATGTGCAAAAATACCTTACAGTGTATGTACCTACCTTACAATATAAATATCTTACAGTATATGTACCTACAGTGCAGTATAAATACCATATAAATACCTTACAGTATACCTAAATAACACTACAGTTTCAGTAGGGTGAAAACCCACACAGTATATTAAGACTACATTATTTAATAGTCCTTAAAGAATAATATAATAAAGTAAAATTACATAAAATTAAGTTATCACCAAAACTCACAGTTCATTCTACTATTTCTTTAATTTTTTTTCCTGTCCCGTTTCATATTTTAGTCTGTCCGATAGTTTGTTAAATAGTTTGACTTTGGTTGCCATTAAAACGAATAATTTTTTTATATATGTGGGGTGTAAAAATAAAGGCATCAATATCCAAAAAATTTAAAAAAAGGTTTTGAATGCAGTCACCGAGGATTACTAATTTAAAATTTACTAAATTCTAGATTTTATGTATCTATCCCTTCCAAAATCATGTTTCCTATATATTTATAGGCTATGTTTCCGATAAAGTTTCGCATTCAGTATATTATAAATTAGTTATCCTCGATTTTTTTTGAAACACAAAATTGAAAACGAGCTACTTTAAAAAAAAGACGAACGGAAACTTTTTATAACGAGTTATTGACGAATCTTTACTACAACATAGAGACAAACACGCGGATTAAACTGGAATAAAAGTAATTTGCTCTGAATCAAATGCAGCAAATGATAATGGCCTTTATAATTATTATAGTCTTGAAGACATCACATGGTTGGCACATCCCTAATCTCCGATACCCGCCGGATCATCTGACCGCGCCTCCCCATTGGCTCTACTCGCAACTACCACTCACCACGACCATCGACAATGTAATCGGCTGTTGTGAGGAATTATTACGACACGTACAAATTAAATTAAACAATGTTTAAATTAAATAATTGAAATCTCAGATGCACACGACGAGGCTTACGAAATGGTCCCTCCCAATTTCACCAAATTCAAAATAATTAATAATTGATTAATTAAGCGGCCTTACCCCATGTTTTTTATTTTATTTGAAACTATTACCTACACAGGTAAAATTTAGATTTCGGTTGGATTGTGTTTTAGTAGTTGTGCGCTTTTCATTGTTTTTTTCCTAGACGCAAATGCAAGAAAGCTAGCGCGAATGTCATCGGATGGGTTAACATTTCAGGGGCATTTATTATTTTAGTCTCTTGATTCTCGTTTTTTAAACCTTTACATTGAGATCGCCATAATCCTACTTCCCTCGGTTTCCGCAAGTTAATTGTATATTTAGACAATTCCAATCTGTCTTAACTAAAAACATAAATGTTAAAAATGCTTTTAAAATAAGTAACCTGGGGTGTAGTGCACAATATGGGGTT